>JARYHS010000385.1:0-12227 GCA_031002005.1 Vandiemenella viatica | reverse complement strand
TTAAAACTAGGAGAGAAATGTCATCAAGCAAAAAGAAAATAGTAATAGCATTTATGAAGTGATTTTGTGGAACCACGGAAAACCAAAATCTGGATCGTAGAGCCTAGAATTAACCAAACATCACACTGAACGACATTACTGCTCGCCCACTAGGTTCACTCAATCTGTTTGGAAAATTTCATTTATCAGTTTGAGTACTTTTGATAAAATTATTTGATACTTTACATATGAAAGAATTGGGAGATATACGTACCTACCAAATACATCATAGCTGATCTGATTTGGAAACAAAGGCAATTTACAACCATTGAGGGTTCTTTCTCTCTTTTTGTCTGTAGCGATTTGGCTTGTTGATACCATTGGGATAGAGAAAGGATTGGTCACAATGAATGGGAAGGAACTCAGCATTCAATTTTGAAGGAACAAGCACAAAATTCACTAAAGTAATTTATAGAAACCATGGAAAAAAGAAAACTGGATGGCATAACAAAGATCAGACCAGGATTCAAAACACATTCTACAAATGGCAGACCCAAGTATTACCCATCATACAGGCAAAGTAAGGTTCCTCATAGGCGAAGGTCAGTTATGGTGATTGTAAAAAAAAATCCAGTAAGCAGCAGGAATCAAACAAGAAAAATAATTCGATAAAGGGCTACAAGAAAGCTCTTACTGAATGCTTGTGTAGCCTTTTTTATTTACAAAAGCCAATGCAAAGTTATCATTTATATTAAGAATGATCTTTTTTGTATTATACAGGTGATTCAGGAGGAATGGCAATAATTAACTTTCGAAAGAAGGCAAAAACTACTACTAAACTGCTATTCAAAATAAATTTATAAGTACTTTTTAAAAAGAAATACCGCTCACCTTAGAAAGGCAACTACATCAACTCCAAAAGTCAATAGTATATTAGTAAAAAAACTAAGGAAGGATAGGGAAATATGACCCAACACTTACCACAGATGAAGGCGGCTAGGAATGAAAAAAACACACACAAGAAAAATGCAATATTTTGGAATATAGCCTTATTTGTGAAGAAGTTAGACATCGGCGGAGTAAAATGTGTACACAGAAATGGCTCCCCCCAGACCCAGCATTTATAATCTCTACTATTTATATTTCTTATATTTTATTTTTCACTTATAGCTTTTTTTTTTCAAAATTTGATTTATATATGTGTCCTCACTTAGTTATTATGTTGTTCTACCACTTTCAATGAGAATATACCATCAACAGTATCGATTGTCGATCCAATACTTGAGCTTCCCCCCCCCATTCCTGCAATACCATCTGCACCAGCTAGCCGTTCACCAGCGGCAGTTTCCGTGTTGTCTCACTCCGCCTGATGTCTCGCTTCTGCACGAATAAGGCTGTACGCCGAAATATTGTGCTTTTTTGTGTTTTTTTTTGTGTTAGTCATTTACAGCCACCTTCATCTGTGGTAAGGATTGGGTATTATTTCTCTATACTTCCTTAGTTTTATTGCCCTTAAAGCATTTTGCTGCTCACTGTTATTATAGTATATTAGTAAATATACCATAAACTGTCAAACCAATTACAATGTTTTTCCTGTAACAGAACTGCAATACTTGAGATTATTGTTTCTTCAATAAGCCTTGGATCATAAAAGCAACTACCGATTATAAAAAGTATTGATATGCAATAGCGGACAATCTTACACTGGTTACATAGAACAGCCAAAACTGCAACCATTTATCATGCACAAATTATATGTTAAAGAATAAACTATGTGCTTGTTTACAGGATTCACTAAAATTACTGTGGCCCAATTTCCTCACGTATATATAGTTAATTCTTTACAGTAAAGAAAAAATATTGTTTCTATAATAATTAATGCAATGTGCCAAACTCTTGACCACATTTATGAAACAACACACAGATTTCACTGATATATTTTTACTGGCCTCATGAAGAATACTTCCATTAAACGAAGCAGTAGATTCAATCACATTGAATTTTAATTTCCTTACAACACACTGAACATTTCTCTTATCTCAGACATATTTCCACATTTAATGATGTAAAATTCTTATAACTGCACAAAGCATTATACTATCATAGAAGTAAAGAAACCTGTAGTAAAACACAATCATTCGCATAGAAAAGACTGTATCTGCTGGACGAAGAGTGGAAACAAATAGTCAAAAAAGTTTGTTCAGTGAAAAAACTGGTGACATTCTGACCTTCAAAACAACACAAAAAGCACTGCTGAAACACAGCATTAAATTAAGTTCTATTAAACTGCAAATAGAGCTGTTCATGACCAGGAACTAACTAATTCTACCAAATTCTCAGGGAAAACGAACTATTCCATAAGGGAAAAATATTTAAAAGACTATATAGATTAATAGATTGTATATAACAAAAAGTTTTTTTAAAAAAAATTACAAATACTGAAAGCAAAAGCAGAGTAAGGTTCAAAACATGGGGAATATTTTTTTTTTAACTGCTTAATGTCTCTTAACAGCGAGGTCTTTAGAGATGGGAAAGGATGGGGTGGGGGGGGGGGCAGGGATTAGAAGGAATTCGGCCTTTGCCTTTTTGAAGGAAGCATACCGGCATTTGCCTGGAGTGATTTGGGAAACCGTGGATGTGGAGAATATTATTGAATACTGACACCAAGCAGGTGTGTGCTACAAAGAGTATGTATGTTTGTATGTTCCTACTGGCAGAGTTCTGACAGAGTGGTTGTCACAGCACTTCCTCTACTAGCCAACTGTGAAGTCATTATCAGGTACATTGCAAACCCACACACAAGTTTTAACAGAACTAATTTGAACATGATATTGGTGTCGTGCTCACTATGCTATACAGATACAATGAGAATAACACAAGAGTTTAGACAACAGAGGCGACTGAGCTGGCATATAGCACTAACTATGCAATACAGAAACAGTCCTCATTTCATCTTCAGACAGTTACCAGACTTTCATGAGGATTGGATATCTTGGAATATCAGAAAATGTATTCCTTTGGACCAAGCATGGTGGGTGAGTGGTCAATGTTCTCGCCTTACATTCGGGACGACGATGGTTCGAATCCAAGTGCAGGCATTCAGATTTGGATGTTCGTGATTTCCCCAAATCACTCCAGGGGTATGCCAGGATGCTTCCTTCAAAGAGACAATGACCGAATTCCGTCCTGATCCTTGTCCCCAGTCCCACACCACCTCTAATGTCAATGAGGCGTAAAGCCATAAAAAAAAAAAAAAGATTTCTTTGTCTGTGTACCTGACAATTTACAAGTTAACTTATGGTAATGGGAACAAGTTATTGGTAAAATTGTATGGTAAAATATTAAGATCAATATGAATGAATTAAATAAATGGTTTCAAAAAAGAGGAAGTAACTTCAGTCCTTCTGGAAATATATTGTAAATGAATATTATTAAAAATATGCAATTAGAAACAATGTTAGGTTAAAGGCAGACAATGATATTTTGTCTTTTATAGAAAATTGCACAAGTTGATTGACAAGTAGATTATTAAGCAGTAGAGAATATTGCTGGCACAATGAAATGGCTCCTCAGACATGTTAACACTCCTGTCAGTTGAAATCTGCAGAGAAATCTCTACTTGGGAGGAAAAACGGGTGGCTTAGAAATCACAATTCTACTACAATAACATTGAATAATAACATCATAATACTGTTGTAGTCAAATGCAACATGTATTATTTTCAAACAGTAATTCCGTTGTAATACATCCTGGACTATTGTTTCCAAACATAAATTAGGTTGTCATACAGCCTGGACCAGCAGGAAAGTGTTAAATGTACTTTGGAAAGTATTTCTAGCAGTGTCTTGTGTTTGACTAACACAGTATGATGACGCCAATTCCCAGGGGAATTGCGATGGTCCAGGCTGTTTTGAAATGGAATTACTGTTTGAAAATAATACATCTTGTGTTTGACTATAGCAATATTATGACATCATGATGATGTAACAGAATCGCAATCTCCAACAGAACAGAAAAAACAACAAGAAAATTATATACTAACTCCATTTTTGTACCGATTCCAAGAAAGTAAATATTGAGCTGTATGTTGATATATATATATATATATATATATATATTATAATATATATATATATATATATATTGACAGCCAATGGCCTATCAAGAGTAAACTCCATGTTGTGTAAATAGTGATATGCCCATAATGTAAAATTAATAATCTTCACAAGTTCACAATGAGATGTTATAATACAAACTCAGTGATTCGACAACAGGGCATGTCATAATGTTTTCATAATGCCTATGCAATCACAATGTCCTGTTAAACAGAACACAGAATTGTAAGGAGAAAAAGAGAGTTGAAGTTAATATTATCTATGTGCCAGTCAGAGACCGATTAGAATAGTTAGTTTGACCTCAGAACTGTTTACGCTTGACAGGTGTATAATGTCAAGATAGACTCATGTCTCAAAGCTGCAACAATAACAGTAACGTGAGTAGACACAACTTAATGTAAACCACCACTGAGGCCGCAAGTGGTGAAACAAATTGTTCTCATCAAGAAACGGAATCTATCAATAAATCTCACAACTTGGTCTATGGTTATGTGTCAATTTCTGTAAGGAATAGCACATCACTTGTTACAATTCACCCACATAACAGAAAAGAACTTATATATTAATCCTTGTACACATTTCAACAGAAATATTTAAGTAATATTTTTTACCTTATCATCGTCAATTGCTACTAGCAACTAACTAAAGAGCAGGACAACCAAAACTATGATATTTCGAGCAAAATATGTCAGTGGTTTGAAAAATATGCACAACACTTCACTGAAAAACACACTCCTACCTAATGCAACACATGTGAATAATTTATGGGATTACTGGAGACGCGATACCGGTAGAACTACTTTCCGCCGCGCAAAACAATGACGTCACAACATGGCGTCTATGACGTAAACACCATCCAACGCAGCAACAAATGTAACTAACGGGACAGCACGGGAACTAGGGGGTTATCTGGGCGGGGAACAAAAACAGTCAAAATATTAACCCATATAAAGGGTAAAAACCAAAAAATGGTATCGTCATCTCCAATAAATCCCCACCCGCCCAACTGTATAACACGATACCACAACCTTGAAATCAAACATCACTTGAAAACTAAATTAGAACCCATGCAATCTAATAAAATTTTACACCAAAATCATGATATCCTAAGCACTTTCAAACCATCCGTTCCATTGGAAACGCGTTTCCGCTACATCAACATTAAATAACATACTTGTAATACTTCTACACACGAATTATCATCAAAGAATAATTACTTTATAATAAACCCTAAACCATTTTTTCCGACTGCAAAATTACGCACGAATAAAACGTACACCAATACAAAACAGATAAATCTACTTCGTAAATAATTACTAAATAAATCTTCCGTTAGACCATTATAAAATAATAATGCCAAATCTAGAACAATTAAGATGTCCAATAATACCAAACTTTCTTCCGCCAGAAAAATTAAAAATTCGCGAAAACGTTGTCGCAAGAAACGAACGAGAAAAAAATTACCAATTCACTAAACAAAAAAACGTATTAACTTTTACAAACACATGAACACTTACCGTATCAGTAGCCAACTAACCTTACTAATTAAAAAACAAAAAAGCAACTACAACACATAACCCACAATGTCTCATTAACCACCGACACTTATATCAAAACACTCACCAACATAAAATAACCCACAATCCACCACTAAAACTTCCCACAAACACAAGACCGAAAACACACCAATAACTATAAAGAACCAACTACAAACATACACTTTCATACATTCATCCTAAATACACAAACAATGTCTCTTCAATCACATAACGGAAATCCATTTGCAAAGTCTTCAACACAAATACCATCGATTCACAATTCTACCACCCAACACAAGTCACGACACAACACTCCATCATAACATAAACACATCCGCAATCTGACCAAACACTGACCGCCTATAAATACCCACAATATGTATCGACATCCAATATATATCGAAAATCTCAGATCGAATTCCTCCGCACAGACACAATGTTATTGTACCGGAATCGCGATCTCCAGTACACCCTAATTTATCAGTAGACTTGTGCAGGATAATTCTGCTAGCAGCATGGGATACTAACAAATGTGAACTCTATACGTGTAGCTTAGACTGAAAAGTGAATCTTTTCCAATTTTCTGTCTGTTAAACACAAAAATGTATCAACCAGTCACATTCTTTAACTATTAAACAGATAATACACTTTAAGAACTTCATATTTAACTGAAAATGGAAACAAGATAATCGAGAAACCAATTTTCACACAACTAGAAATAGGATTTCCTCAAGAGCTTTGTAACATATTGATAATCAATAAACACAGACGAAAACACTGATAGCAGTCACTGTAGAATACAAACCTAATAAATGGTATTTCAGTTATAAATTCCCATGTCTGTAATAATTTTCACATAAAAAATGGATTTGCGCAGTAACTGCTGCTAAAGAGTGACTTTTACTTCGGTTTTGTCCGCCGATTTATTACAGTTAAAACCTAACAAACTTCGTTTAATTACTATAAATGCATTTGCTCATATATATATTTCAGACAATCAAACGCAACTTAGTTAAAGGTATCGTGAACATCATGTGGTCGACTCATACAGTTTATAGAGCAAAATGTGCTAATTCCCAAATCTTTACAAACCAAAGTGAACAGCAAGCGAGTGAAAGGTGTGTCTCGCTGTTAAGCTATGCTGTAAGACTCCGAAAGCGGCTTTAAGGTGTAAACCTACCTCTTCCAGAATATATACAGCATTTATTGGCTCCATATCACCTCCTATCGTCTTGAGACAGAAAACGCAATATAACTCCACAGCAAAATAACGACGCTCAACAACAGCTGTTAGGTTCAGCTACAGAGATACTTAATGTTCAGAGAAAAAATTTCACTCTCAATTTCTGCTGCTCAGACACTAAGATCATTGCTGACTGAAATCTAAATGTTTGCCAGCATTTCACTAATTCCGTCGACACATATAAAATTTACGGATACGCCAACAATTTATTTTTTAAAGTAATCAACGGCAATGGAAACGTCAATAAATGTGTAGATTTGTGAAAATCCAAGATTCAAGTTACGTCTAAATATGTTTAATCAGTTTCTTAATATTTCACTCTCCTCATACTAATTAGAATAACGTTTACAAAAAGTTACTTTTAATTTCGATGATCCTTAACTCCAAGTAGCAATTTTATGTTAGTACCTAATTTTTTTTAAAATTTGTTTGAGTTCAGTTGAGATGAATTGAATTAATTTTGCGAAGGGACAGCTTACTCCGGTGGTAATTACAATATTATTTTTATTATATTATTATCCTTATTATATTATTATTATCATGAATACTATCTTATGTACTTTGAGGGTTTAAATTCCTCCTCACGTCTACTTTTGCCAATTACGAATTTAAAATCTTTCGGCCTTTTAATAAACTATTTATCACTTCCCACTGTAATTCATTACAATCCCTGACACTGCACATGCTCCAGTCCCTTATGCAAGACATCTAGTGAAAGTTGAAGTCGAGTGCAGGATTAGCCTCCACAGGACGAGCCTCTACACACTGGGCCAGTATATTGCGGGCCTTCACAGGCTCGGACCATGCTGGCTTTAGCCTCCACAGGCCAGGCTTATACACACTGGGCCAGTATATTGCGGACCTTCACAAGGCTTAGGACCATGCAGGATTAGCCTCCACAGGACGAGCCTCTACACACTGGGCCTGTATATTGCGGGCCTTCACAGGCTGAGCCCATGCAGGCTTAGCCTCCAAAGGCCGAACCTCAATGGCCCTAACTATTTCATGCATTTTTCCTCATTGTTTCGATCATCTTCCTGATCTATTAATACCGATACAAAGTGGAAAAAATTAAGGGGAGATCATCATTTGTTTCCATAAGTTTACCTTTCCAGTACATATCCACTTAGAAAACCTACTACAACACACATCATTCGCCACATACCTGCATCAGGTCCCATATTTTTCAAGCGTGTTTTTTAATTACTTTTAATGCCATTTAAATGAACTTTAAGTAGTTAAAATAAATAATATATAATATATTTGGTGAACGTTGTCTAACATAATTTATACTATGTGTTATAATTGTTTTACAAAATTAGATTAAATCATTATTAGTAATAGCTGGGTAAAAAGTATTTAAAAGCCAATAAATACCCTACTTAACTGTCCATATCTGGACTATTTTAAATTGTTACCTTACAAATATTCGGGATATCTTAAGACAAAAAGAGTTTGAAAATTGTTTGTTATTTCTATAGCAATAAGTGCAGCTGTATTTAGATTTTCCCACTGTTTTCTTATCACTTTAAATATTATATTACAACAGAATCATTGCTTCTATTACACAAAATAATAACCATTCCCACACAACATCCAGACGGCACTGAATTCCTAAGCAAGCGTTAGTAATCCTCAGTTCCCTTATAGAAGACTACATAATCAACAAACAATCAGGAAACTACTATTACTGTTCTGAGAGCTGATCCTAGGCTACTGCTGGTATAAACTCTCCCCGGCTGTTCCTTCGGATAAGTTCTTCTGCCATACACGACGTTCCGACAGTCGAAGTTACTACTGCGACGCCACGTCACCGACTGTGTAGCCACTTCGATTTCCAGTCCACCTGAGGACAGTGGAAGAAGCTGTCGGAGCGCCATGTATGCTATTATTGTTGCCTCCGAGATAAATAATTGGCCCTGTTTCACCTCAATTAGATGAAAAGGGATTTCAACATCCACGACTACTATACTACGACCGACCAGTTAGAATTACTAGTAGGCCTATCCATTGAAAAATGTGATCTGGTATAAGTGTAAATTCAAATCATTGCGAAAGATTACAATAGATTCATGTTCACACGATGGCACTCTCAACCTAAAATACCCCACATTTACTTGCCTCCTTAAATTAGCTGCAATTCAGGACACAAATTGGTAGATACACATTTACTCAAGCATCTTTATTCATTTTTACAAATTACAACATAATTTTACAACTCAAACACAATTTCATCATTATTGTATTATTCCGTCAATCGAAATATTTATTAACGTAATTAGCTGCTCAACGTAGACAAGGTTTTACGAAAAGCTTTAGAAAAATTCCCAGAAAAATGTATTGATCGTTTCGTGCAGCCAGGACCAGAGATTAGACAAGGCGTCCTTCAACTGACAGCTGCCGTCTGAAATATTAAACCAACCACAGGTTTTTTTCCCACACATTAAAACAAGAACAAAAATATAAACACGCTCAATGTACTGAACCACTGTAAACCTTACCTCGCTCAGCATATCGTCTCGGTTTAAGCCTTACGTACTGCATCTCCTTATATAAATCTGTGTTTCACTTAAACATCGCTTCATTTCTTGGCATTACACAAAAGATACAGCCTCTTTTTTCCAGTTTTTGTCACTTCCTGCACAAGGAAAAGTACATATTACTCAGCACAAAACAACACTACAGTATCTCTTATCACTGACTTTCAAAACCTACCAAATGCCCCACAGATAACATACATCTCGTACCAAACAAAATTCAACCTACTTGCATATCAAGTTTCCTTCATGATAGCCCTGAAACAAAAACATCACATTTAATATTCACACCAAACAATATTGTAGCACACACATTTAACGGTATCTTTTTTAATGTCTCCCCTCTGTACCAAGGCCGGCGTTAGGGGAGGGGGGTAGCCGGCAGATGGGGGCCCCCGATCATCTCACCAGTTACTGCACACATATTTACAACCAACTTTTATATGCTTCAACACTCAACAGCACCTGTATTACATTCTAAGTGCCCATCTCATAAATTCACCTTCTCTCTCTGCTTTAGATCACTTCCACCTGTCCACACGTGTGTCTTACTTCCTCTTGTCAGTTATACAACACACAGAGCGTGCAGCCTGGACCAGAGATTAAACGAAGCGACAGCGTGTCCAGCTTATTTTCAAACTTACTAACATCTCACAGCTTTTGCTACCCATAGCCCTGGAACATAAACATCACATTTCAGCACAAATAAAACGGTCTCTCCCCTCTTTACTCTTTCACCACGTACCTTACACCTTACTTTTTACACCACACATTTATACGATTAACACTCAATATTATATTTATCTAAGTCACACATCCCACACCAAGTAAACAAATTCAATTGCCTACACTTCACCTGTGTATCTTCTCTCACTCCCATCACATTTGCTCTACTCTACAACACATTCTACAATCACTCAGCAGAGCATGCAGCCTGGACCAGAGATTAAACGAAACTAAAAAATGTCTTCCAACTGGCAGCTTCCGTCGGAAACAAACAAAAATTTAAAAACAAACTAAATTTTTTTAAAAAAATATATGAAATATGAACTAAGCATTGTAAACTTTACCACCTCACTCAGCATATTAAGCCATATTCTCCACACAACACAAATTATGTACCCACACGAGTGCCAAATTGTCACTTTACTTATTACGTAAACCTGCGGATTAATTAAACTTTTGCTTTCTACCACACACAGCTATTTTTTTTTTTTTTTTTTTTTTTTTTCCCGCGTCTTGTACGGGTTACAGGATGACTTCGTTCGTACTTTGTGTAGTTTAAGTAAATTGTTCATTTAGTAAAGTAAGTTAAGATACAATTTGCACTGTAAAATAAAATAAAACTTATATTTTAGAATAAACGCATTTCACAATTCTCACTAAGCTATGATCAATAAAAAGCAATAAACATCTCAAATTATCTATCAAAATTTTTTATTTACAAATTATGCTCTGTAAATATGAATGTCAAAGCAAAAGTAAAACTACAAAATAACTCTTTATGTTTACCTCGTAAAAAAATATCAACACTTAACAGAAAATATTAATTAATTATATAAAAAATGTACGTGCAATATGATTGTACTTACATTTTCCTTTGTAACGAAAATAATTCAAATTAAAATTCCCAGAATATACACAACGCCACATGCTGAAATTTTCATTCTCTCATTCAGATTCATTTAGTCACCAGGAGAACCGTTGCAGTTCCCGCATGATGCGTCGTATTTGTTCGTTTATCGAATCAAACTAACGTCCATATGACAAATGCGGGTAACGAAATGAATTTGTGAGTAACATTTCGGTACTTCGAGTCTACGGTTTGCTACAGCTCTTAGTTTTCCGGAAGTTTATATTTGGTGGCGTACGCCCAATCAAAAAAAACTGATTCAGTTATCAGGGGGCTGTTGAGATGAAGTGGTTAACGCAAGATAGGAAGAAATGGAGGATTGCATCAAACTAGTCGAAAGACTGAATACAGTGAAAAATATGTATATATATTCTCTTTAAATATTTAAGACTTGACATCTTGTCTCACCTAACATTATCAAAATCTTTTTCTTAATCAAGTAACGCCATAAAAGTATCTTTTGATTATCTTGATCAGTTATTCAAGTGTTAATGTAGAGCCCGAATTGTTTCTCCCGCCTACAATCCTGATCTTCTCTACTTCTCTTTCCATTCATCTGTATATTATTCTGATCAGTAATTTTGAAGCGTGTGATATTAGACTTATGCTATAATGATTCTCATATTTGTCACCTAGTACTTTCATCAGAATTGTGAAGATGTTACTTTTATTCAACCGAGTGGAAATCTCTCCTGTTTCATAACTTTTTGATATCAGGTTGAATAACCTTTGGATTCCTTTTTCTCCTACTGATTTCAAAAGTTCTGCGGGATTTTTATCAATTCCAATTGCCTTATTTGATTCCAAGTTATTCAAAACTCTATTAAATTCTGTCCTCAAAACAGAATCACTTAAGTAATCAATGTTGAAATCGTCTTCCTCTTCCATATCGCCCTGGTCAGGTCATCCCCATCATATAGTTTCACAAAGAATTCCTTCCATCGGTTATGTATCTCCTGAGATTAAAAAAGGTTTCCCATCGACAACTTGAAAGTTTATACACCTTTTTCCCATTTATCCAAAATCTTCTCTGACCTTCCTTTATTTCACATATACTTTACCTACGATAATTTCCTTTCCTACTTTTCCACACTTTCATTTCAGCCATTTTTCTTTTGTCTTTTGGCATTTCTTGCCAATCGATTTCTAGATTGTATGTATTCCTTTCTTCCTTCTTCATTC
>JARYHS010000383.1:0-13992 GCA_031002005.1 Vandiemenella viatica | reverse complement strand
ATCACTATTAGCCAGTTCAATCATTTGCTGATGTGGCCTCTTAAAGTCATGATTTCAGTTATGAATTGAGCAGTCTTCTCCAGGTCGCACTATCTTGGGTGATCCTCTGCCAGTTAACTCCAACAACCATGCGTATGTCCATATCCCATCGGTCTGATATCAATAATAGCTTGCATTAAAAACAGCTTGTTTAAGCGTTATGCATTTGAAAAATAAAACTAAAAGAATCGTATACCGCAGATTATATCTAAACAACAATAATTTGAAAGATCAAATATCAAACAATCTCTGACTAACAATAATACAGTTAACATCCAGAAAATCTTGCTAACGCAGCATGGATCGATCACAGTGCGTCGCGGTAGAAAACCTGATAAGTGAAATAATTTTAATTACCGAACTGTATCACCATAGAAGAATGCGCACATCGTCACATTCATGCGGAAAGGTATGGAAAAAAAAGTCTCATCTCATAGATGAGGAACGAAGATTAAAATATGTAAAGAAGACCGCGTTGTTATAATAAGTTTGCGGAGACGAAGTGATTAGATCGCGACAAAACTATATAGAGGATTGCATGCAACCCATTGGAAGACAGATAACAAAAGGAGAAAGTCATTTATTTTAAAGTGAAATTACAAGAATTCATCCTCGATTCCGAAGGCTTCCACTCCTGCTAAGGTAAAAAGTTTGTTCATTCATAATTTGGGACAACCTGTGCGATTTAAAGAGTTATTTCCAGGTTTTACAGTACTTAGTACTATTTGTTTCAGATAATACCAAACTGCTAATTTCAGCGATAAGAATGAAGGTGTGTCACAATTCGTAATTAGGACAGTCCTGTATTTGTAATGTGCAAGAGTCTTTTCAACTAGTAACTTATCCCGAGGAATGATTAATGCTAGGTCACTAGCTAATCTTTCCGTTTTGCGGAAATATGAACTTCCTTCTTCCCCGTTTCTATAAATAACTTGTTTTCACTTTCCTGATACTATGCTACCAGACATAAGTCCCACGTTACTTCACTCAAATATTCAACTCCATTTTTGAATGAGAACAAGTGCTGGAATGTTTATCGGTCGTCACCTATTTTAATGCTTAGTGTCGGATTGTGTATAAAATAAGCCCATAAATTCCTCACAAATATTATTTCTGTCTGAGAATGTAAGAAAGATACTGAAAATTATTTGAAGCAAGACTCAAATTGTGTACTACACTGTAACCGAGCAAAAATAGACTCAATTAAGCTACGACAGGTTGGCTGCAACGTTACGATGTAATAAACCGAAGAGTAAAAGTTTGTAGTAGTTGTCAATATAGGCCTACACCGATAAGGCATGGTCGCTATCTCTGGCAAACCACCTTCTACATATTGGAAGGAACCACGCAACAGAGTTCTCTAAACAGAAAAATATCGAAGTCTGGGCTTATATCTCTGTATCTCTTTCGGCGGGCTAGCAGGAATGGAAATACAATCAAAAATGAGTAATTTTCTCGATTATCAATAATGTAAGGCCAGAACGTTACTACTCATCTCTCCGACATTGCAAAATACCGTCAAATAAGTGTGGAGGATGATTTCTGGTGGTATAAAATATGCTTGGCTAAAGAAGGTTTTAAAATAGACTACAAGCCACGTTTTAAAATTTTTAACGGAACACTGCAACTGTAAGTTTTACTGCTTAAGTCTCTGAGATTAACCGTCGTAGTTGCACCGCGAAAAATCCACATAACAGAAATGAGATTACAGCTACTGAGAAATCATTCAGAATTATTGAGTATATAATATAACTATGCAAACATCGGAAAATGATTATTAATCATATTACGTAGTCATCATCATGTTGCTGCAGTAACTACAAAATTCAATCGTTTGTCCTCGGTTATCAAATTTTTCACTACTCTGTAGCTTCTAGTTTTATTCCAAACTAGCGCAGAGACATAATGATGTTACTTTCAGCAATAGTATCATAACAAATACACAGTTACAAGAGATTAAACACTGGGAGCTGTTAAAGCAGCTAGAATGTCGTCGCAGAAGACGAATTTCGGACGAGGAAACACTGAGCGGTTTAATGCTCTATGTAAACAACAAAATATCTGCTTTCGATCACAATTTCAATTTCACACACCACTTGTGGAGAGTAAGAAGGATACATTATAAATTGTTTTACAGTTTATTCCTTCATCTGACACGTAATCTTTACTGGATTGCACAATATTTCTTTTTCTATCCAAAACTTCAAATAAAGCAAGAATCATTGTTTTAGAAAGTTCTTTTAGCATTGTTTATTTATTTATTTACCTTTGGACGAAATCTTATTGTAATTTGGTAACTGACAAAAATTTGCTCCGGATGAATTGAACGTAAGATTCGTATACAAGCGCTCTTCTTTTTTCCAAATGTTTGTTGGTTAATATGACTACGGTGTATTAAATTTCGATCTTCTGAGATAGTGAAAACCAAATCTTTTGTGGTTAAATAAGGTAAATGAATACCAATCAATAATTTAGTTCCAGTGTGAAGCGTACTTTTTTCAGTGTTTCAAATAAACATAAAACAGATAATCACTGACATTACAAACATTTACAAGCTGATTTTTATGAAGAGTTTAAAAGTTTTACAAATTCCAGAGTTATGAAATTAATTCGGCTTTTAATTCAAGCTTTAACGATACATCACCATACACAGGATTCAGTATATCAAAATCTATAGATACAAAGATGTATTAATTGTATTACATTCAACAACTGCTAAGCAGACGTGTTTGAAATTGTATCAAAACATTTCCCAGCATTCCTCAATTAAAAGACTGAGTTATGCCTTCCATGGAATCATTCTGTGTTTTTATGGTTCTATTATCATAAAAAAAAATTCAGAGATCCACTTGCAAACCAAATACAGGAATGAAAATCCGAATGTAGTAGGTGATTCAAAACTTTTTGCATCGAAATTAGATAGTAACAATTTTGAATTCACGGTACAGCTATCGAGACTTCGGTTTTCGTAGGATTCCCAGAATGACTTTAGTGAACGTGGAATCGATCCTACTTAAATAGTGAGGCCTAAATTTGTTCTTACACAGTTAATATTTCCCGTGTCATTACAAAAGATATATTAAAGTCTCGACTGAAAAGATAACGACAAAAATGAATTTGGATTATTTGATCTATCCAGGCAACAAATCTTTTATTTTTACATCCCAATCAGTGAATCATGTGCTATTAGTCTCCTGACATACAGGAAACACGAGGGGAACGTAACACTTCATTAAACCACTCGTGTGCCCGAAGCCCGACTCGAACCGCGTACCTTTCTTCCGCGAGACTGGGCGCTTCCTAGCCACTAATCTTCCTGCTCGGCATCGGCCAATCTGAGCGATCCACAGCGTTAGAGATTTACCAGCTCATAACTACTCGTTCGGCAACATTTTTCCGCGTTGCAGAACTGTCCTGTTACTTCCTTGAAGCATTAAATTCAATAAACAACACGTTAAAAAATATATGTTTGCTGTACATCATTAAACTAGTCGTTAGAATCAACTTGTTATATTTCACCCATTCACTATTGATGTTTAGTTGTTTTTTTTTTTTTTTTTATCTTTTGCTCCGGATTATAGTTTTATTTTTTTACTTCAGTGAGAATTTTTTACCGTCTACCTGCCGGAGGAGTAGGAGTAATATTAGCATTAGATCGGACTAAGAGGTTGGCCTACAAGAATAAGTTGATGCCACAAATAGAGTATAATACATGATATACATCATTAACTCCACTCGTGACCATCAATAGTCGCACAATATTGTTAATTACGGAAGCTTTCAGTCCATCATTTTTTGATATACCTTCCATCTTTACATCGGCAGTCGAATACAGAAGTGCAATGTGTAAAATTTTGCCATATTCACTAATGAAGTTGATTTTCAATCAAATATTGAAAAAGCTGGAATCTAACTTTATTTATAACATTTTAAAAAAGGTAGGAATGTTCAATGTTTTAAGGATCTTTTCTTGGTTGTAGTGAGAGAAAATCAGTTTTCTTTCGCTAAAATACATCCACAAACTTTTTTTTTTACGAACGCATATCTCACTGATTCCATCTCATGCTACCGGCAATATTTATTTAATAATTCTTTAAGTTCATGTTTTTTTTTTTTTTTTGTTGTAAGTTCTGTAGGTTCAAAAACAGACTTATTAGTAGAACCGGATAACAGAACGTTAGGGCAAGTAGATTCGTTAAATTAATACTAAAGTAATTAAGTTTGTAAATGTATTATTGTGCCATGTAGCAGACAGCTGCATCCAATGTCTCTGTAACGTTTCCACAAATTTAAATCCAGTGCAAACATCATTTTTGTATTAAATTTCTTGTTATTTTATGTTTTTGAAGACGAATGTAATACATAAATTGTTTCGTGTCCTACCTTTTGTTCAAAACTAACATTTTGTTTGAAAGCGGTGACTTTTTTACTAGTTATTGGCACTAAATAACTCTCAAATGAATTAAAAAAAGTACAAATCAACTAATTTAATGTCTGTGTAATACATTTGTTGCCTTACTGTAATCACTAATCAAGTTAATGAAACGAATAAACTGAAATGTATTCCGTTTTTTGTGGGTCGAGTACGTGACAATTTTTCACAGTAACATGAGTGTACCACCTACCGGGTATAGTACTGTCTTTGCAGTTGTGTATAATGGGTTGAATAATTCCCAGGAGGAAATTTAGCGATGTGCGATTCAGGTCGTTCGGATTAATATGAGCATGGTAGTACATGAATGCAAAAATACTAAAAGAAATGCACTTTATAAAGTGTATTTTCTTGTCGCGCGAGATGCGAATATAACAAAAAAAGTGGTGTACCGCTATGGGAATAGATCTGCAACTAGTTGTTTATATTGTTGTGAAGATCAATTTTACGTAAGTACTTAGAATTTCCGTATTTATGTATTTTAGGAAATGTAACATAAAAAACAAGTCACATTGCTTATAACAAATACACCAAACATAATTTCGGCCCATTTATCAACAATTGCTTCCTAATATGACTCATTTCATATCCAATGAAATTAAGTCAGGAGGCGAATCTGCTATTAAACTGGAATCTGATACAAGAATTTTGCAATGTTTATAAGCATTTGTCACTTGTTCTCTATTTCCTTGTTAAGCTCCATTAGGCCTACTATTTTATTTTCAAACATTTATACGCAACCGTTCTTGGAACAAAAGCGTATGGGAAACATAACAACAAATTATTCAGTGATTCAGATCTTGTAAAAGATATTGGCGTATCATTCTAGGGAGTGAAATTTTGTTTTGTTGTGGAGCATTAATGTTTCTGTTAGGACAGTTTGGTGTTCAGTGATTATAAAACTCATTCTTAATTGTTTTACTTGGTTCTGAGTAGTCCAAAAATACATTTAAAATAATCCTATCCAAATACATTGACGGAATATGAACTTAACGGATCAAATCCAAGACACTTGCAAAAATCAGTTAAAATAAATTCGATATCTGTATAAATCACTCAGTATGAATGAATGATACAGACTGAAGTGGACAGTACAGGTCTACTACTTATAGATGTAGTATTCCTTTTTTACGTCAGAAGTTTTATGAAAAATAAGCTAAATTCAATGCAGAATATTCAGTTTTACATGTAATCTGCATGCACTTGTTAAACACTTGAGTTTCGAATCTCTTCGTTTGTTTGCGAACTGGAGGAAAAGTTTGAGAAGATTTTGCGTATCTTCGTCTTGGGGCACGGGAAATACGTTTCTTGTTTACATAAAAGTCTGCCTCTAGTCTGTTCTAGGGCGGAAGGCAGTGCAATTTTAAAACGGATGTCGAGAGGGGCTGAGCGGAGCTGAAGCGTAACCCCTGCTAGCTATGCTACACTTCGTGCCTGACGCATCTCCTGGGAGTAACGAATACTTAATTACGGAAGACTGGTGAGGAGGAAAGAATATTAGGTGTTTTTAAATTAGACGCCGTCTATTAACAAATGTTTTATTAATGTGTTAGGTGCTTCAGTGTGACCTTTTCTACGTGTTCAGTAAATACTACAGTGCTCTCCCCACGGGGTGAATGAACACGTGTCTACGCGGGAGTATACAGTTCGCGCTTTGCAATCTGGCGTGATATCAATCATTATAAACACTACTGCAGCGCGCTTTTTTACAAACCAGTTGACACCGTTTAGTGAAATTTTAAATGGTATCTTTGCGGCTATATAATCCCGAATGCTTCCATCGTGTTGCTTGTGAATTAATCTGGCAGATAGATGTTTCAGAGAAAAACGCTGAATAATACAGAAATAATGCAGCTCATTTAAATAAAGGTTTTTTCCCCTAACACATATTTTATTTGTCACAGAGGGATGAAGTTTTGGAATGAAGGATAATTTCGATAACTACAAGTACACACAAAGTAGTTAAGACATTGTTTTAGACGCAATAATAATTTTTTCTGTTTTCATTACCATACTAATGATTGAAAGAAAGCTAGGTCTTAAGAGCCTTATGATCCGTCGACATCGATGTTATTAGAGGCTGGATAGTAAAAGGTCCCAGAAACAGATAGGAATCAGCATGTCTTTCGTCTGGAACGATTTTGGAACGCCTAAAGTTCTATGGCCAGTCAGAGAGTTGAACCTGCGTCCTCCAGTTCCTTGCCCCAACACTCTGCCGGCTTTAATGTCCTCAGTGTTGAGGAGCAAAAAAAATAAAATAATAATAATAATAATAATAATAATAAAATAGAATTTTCATAGCTTTCATTGAGTTCTGTCCCGTACTGGTTTTGTGTTCAGACAGTCAACGGTAAAAACTTAATAGTTTCGATTGAGGGCATACGATACTGTTTATTTAATTCTTGGAGGGGATCTAAAATGTGGTGGCATGAATGATGTCCTCCAGAAGTGTATACCTGAATGGGTGGGAAAGATACCAGACATATCGTTTCCCTTCATTTTATTTATTTTATTTATCTATCTTATGATGATTAACAAGATATACAAGGGTGTGCATATCACAAGCTCGTACAGTATTATATCTCTAGATAAAGTGTTTTGATCCATTCAGTTACATCGTGTTTTTCGGCTATTGTTACTTTGTAGGCAGAAAAGGACAGTCAAAACCGAAGTGCTGGACCGACTGATAGGTGGCTTGACAATCACAATTTGCATTCATCTTCATATTTGCAAACAAAAACGCATTACTAAATGCTATGAACACACACAACATCTACACTCACACAAAAACACTAAGAAACACGCAGAAGTGAGGAAGTGGCCGTCCTAGCTCACCTATCGGATCTATTATGTCTCGTGCAAATGGATTCAATCAATCTTTCAGCTGTAAATCATTCATGTTATGACATTTGGTTTTGGTTATAGTACATCCTGTTCTTCTGATCCAATTTTCGTTGTTATGTACTTCATTGCTATATTGCTGCTGCACAATTGAGGGGACGAAAGAGAAAATGTCAAAAATGACATCTAAGAAAATCGACACCTGTTTTTGACCAGAGTCGACCATTAGAACCGCATGTGATGTCAGCGTATTGCACCTCTCAGCTCTCTGTTGGGTCAGGTTGCCTAGAGACGGGCGAAATAAGGGAGTGGGAGACAACAAGCCTTGAAATATCGAATGAGAAATTACAGTAATACGGTAGAATGTGTTTCATGAAACTACTTTACACCTAATAACAAAACCGGTTTGTATTGAGATAAAATTGAATCGCCTTTTTAAAGAAGGTGATTAAAAAGTGAACTGTAATTATCGCTTGCTTAGGAATGGAGGTTATGCATGTCATTAAACGAAACGTGTAAACTCCAATAATGCATCTGTGCTCTATAAGTCCCATCGGAACAAGTTCGAGTATTTTTATTACAAAAGAATAAAACTGGATCCATAACTGAAAATTTATGGAGCAGTTAAGCAATAATGATAATGACTTTTTGCTTATGTTTTTAAACCTCGTCGACGCCGAGGTCCTTAGAAGCGGCAAAGAACTTGGCGTAAGGAACGGGAATTTGGCGTTTGCCTTTTGAACAAACCATCAGGCATTCACCTGGAGTGATTACGGAAAACCGTGGAAAATTGAAATCTGAATGGCCACGCGGGGATTCTAACCCGCGTCTTCCAGAATTTTTCAATTACTCCACTCAGCATTTTATTTTAAGATTGCGTTTCAGCAAAAATTTAATTGAAGAGCGAAGTAGGAAAGTTGATTCTTATTCATTTATTTATTTGTTTTTGGGTTATCTCTCCTTACGAAAGACGTTGTGTAGGAGATACCTTCAACAGAATCAGACTGCACCACCAAACTAGTTACTAACAATCTCATTAGACATGACTACTTCTTATCAAAGAAACTAGGAACAGTAATGTTTAACTAAATGGCCTTCTACATAAATGTCTTACGGAACTTCAATTTGTATTGCATTTAACTTATTGCGTTTTGCAGTTATTCTTTATTATTTAGATTTCTTTCTGTATCTGAGATATAAATTTTGGTCTCTGTTAGGGTTAGTTTTTCGATATAATCCACTAATTTGAAAGGTAATGGATTGCTATGCGAACTACTCGATCGAAAATAGCTCCACGCTGATAGTTACATGAAACAGCTTAATATCCAAGCCAAATTGTTGTCTTGTCATCCGAATTTGTATTTCGTGTGGTTTGCAAGGTTCCGTAGATAAAAATCCAGAAACAGAACTAAATAACTTACTTTCGTTCGTCCTCGCATTTATCATAACTCCATAATATCTTTGTATCTTTAGGATGTGTAGCATTAAAATAGGTCAGTAGGCAAATTTTAAAATGGAGAATAAAATAGGGTTGCAATGTAGTCTTCACGGGTGTACCGCCGGATAGTGTTGTGGAAAATAGGGTTGCTCTCCAAATACGTAACAGCGGCTTGGATTTTTTTCCTCGTGTTTCAGTGCATTATCTTAAAATAAGGATTCCAGTCTATTTCGCTTAGGAACATTTATGCTGTTGTGTATTTTGCGAGACATTGAATTTCAGAGTTATTAACAATGCCATCCTCTTCCTGCTACCTTTAATTTTCCAACCAGAACTTTCAAGAAAAATTGTTTTGTATCGCACAAGCTGACAATCCTGTCCTTTTTTAGATTTTCGGATAGTTTAGTTACTATAATTTGATTTTGCGATCCAAATTCGCATGATTCGAATTAAAGAAAGCGAAAGGAACTGATGTTAAAAAAAAAAAAAAAAAAAAAAAAAAAAAAAAAAAATTAGGGCGCTAATGACCCCGCTGTCGACGCGCCCTAAAGCAACAACAATAACAACATGATGTAAAAATAATCAAATAAGTTGAGTAGTCATGATAATAAAAAAATGTTGATATTGGTTATTTAGTTAGGTACTTATTATTTTTTTACGAATACTCCAAATGTTTCATAAAAAATAAGTCGTTTAGTATGTGACTACCTCATGTACAGGGTAATTTGGATGTAGTTCTGTGTGAATATGAACATAATTAAAACACAAAAGCTAAGCAACTCTCAGCCGTTTCCCATTAAATCAAATGAAGAGAGAGCTTGGATGAATTCGTGGCATCTACAGTGCTTTCCGGTCCTTTGTAATAGCGGTCTGCGGTTCCTACGGTGTTGTAGAAACATTGAGATCCCAAACCGTCTCCCTTGCCTTTTTTACGCAGACTGTAATCTTCTGAGTGAACGCTTGTTGAACCGCGAAAGGTCGGCTGTCGGAGTGTACCGGAGGCGCCAGTGACGTCACGGGGCAAGTTCAAGGAGAGCCGACCCGGCCTGCTTTCACTGGCGGCCCAGGCTGCCGGCTGCACGATCGCCACGAGGGCCTCGCGGGACATTCCATTAGTTTCTGTTTTGAAAAGTTCCTTCCATCCCTACACCTTATCCCTCTTTTGTTCGGAGAAACTTCTTTAATCTGGTCCAACCATTTTCTGCCAAGAGGTCCAACACATTCCTCTCCAGTTACTACCGTGGTAATCGAAACTCTAACATGAATTTCGTACTGCCAAACCACTTTAACCTTGAATTAATTACTCTTTTTTCGTCTAGCAGATTCACCTTCATATCTCTTTTATATTTATTCGTTGAGGCCAACTAGGACCACGTTAAGCCTCTGTGCATTTGGCAGCGAGTTTCATCTTCTTTTGGACCCAGAACTCTTTCATTCGTTTTGAATGCTCCTGTTTGCGCTCCTCTGTCCAGGGTGTATCGCGTCTTCTGTTGGAGTGTCGTCTCGGCTTGTCCCACTTGTCATTAATTTCTTCCGAAATATATCTCTGTTGAAAGCATCTTCTGGTTCTAGTCCCATCAAATGAAGATCATCTTTAATATTTACGAAACAGGGCAATACAGTTTTGGGTCTGGAATCAAATAAATTAATTTTTTTTTGTTAGTCTGTTCTCCTCCATCCGTTTGAGGTGGCCAATATCTCTTTTTATTTATTCATTTCTTACTTTAAGGGAACCAATTTTAGGATTAAGTCTTATTGTTCCATAACAATGAGGAGGCTGGAGGAAAGCAAAAAAAAAAAAAAAATCGTCCATAATTTTTGGAAGATTTTTCCTTGTCGTGAAGTGATCTTTGGAGATTATAAAAATACGAAGTCTGGATAACTTTACCGTGGTTCCTCCTCTGAAAGCCGTAGATGGGTGTTAATCCACCATGCATGGTCCCAGAGGCTGCAAAGTATGTGCATCACTATCAGCAGTCTAGAATGTTTTTACGCCACACGTACTGCGCAAACTTTGAAATATGACCCCAGCCCTGTGGTTCACAATCTATAGATTCAGTAGCTTTACTTCCACTTTAATTTCTTAGTCCTGAACGCTTGGATGCTAGGCAGACTCAGTTAATATAGTGCAGATGAAATACAACGTATTTTGTTTCCGAAAGGTAAAGAACATGTGTACCGTACTACAATGAAAGGTATAACAATTAAGTTATTTAACTGGATGTTTGTATTAAATAACCTCTAATCGACTTCATTTCTAAAGTAAAAAATGTTAAGTGATGGCTAAAAGAAGCAAAAAAGGATTTAGAAATACTCAACATCACGGGCCAAGGCTACGACCTGGCGTTCAGGACTCATATCCCCGTCCGGCAATCCAGATTTTGGTTTTCCTTGATTTCCCTAAGTAACTCCAGGCGAATGCCGGGATAGTTTCCATCGAAAAACCTAATTCCTTCTCTTTCCTTGCCCATAATCCTTTCCCGCCTCTAATGCCCACTACGTCAACGAGGAGCACTGACTAAAAAAATACTGATTCATGCTGTCAAATTTCCGGTAAGCTACGCAGAACCAAAAGGAGTGATATCAGATAATCAGTTCTGGACGGAGAAGAAAAATGTATTTTACTATAGTTTTGGTTATATACGGTCTATAAAGGGCCGTATTATTAATAAACAAAAAAATAATATGCACAGTTTCTCTCTTATAAAGCATTACATTTAAGAGACGAAAGAGTGACTTCTAATCAACATTTGTCTGCGTCTATCAGCACACTATTCATTAGCAAATATGCCTAATAGTTTCCCTCGAAACTTGTTCGATGTTTCTGTGACAGCTTCAGTAAATCTGCACTACAGAAAAATGACAGTGTTCTGGCAATCCGAGCTCACTACAACAGCTACACTTATAGAAAGACAATATTACGAAAACTTCTTCACCTATTATAAATAGTTTCTAAGCCCGTCTAATATGACATGTTGAATGCAGTGTCCTGGACATTTATTTCTTCGTATTTGCTTTATTAAACAGAATTGTTATCAAATAACAGTCATAACTTTTATTTTGTGACAATGCACCACCTTCATGGTTAACATGTAGACTTCAACGAATTACGTATCTTCCTTTAAGGTTGGTTTCAAACCTCAATTTAAAGAAAAAAAATTAATCCATACAAAAATATAAATAGGTAACCTAAGTTCTTTGCTTGCTACAATCTGTGGATGCAGAATATTACGAAAACATCCACATGGAACGAATATAAATAAAGAAAAGGTAACTTAATAATTAATATGTGGATTTAAACGGAAATTCATCGTTTCTTTACGGTGATTTCCAGTTTGATACGAATTGAACCATGACAGAAACGGATAACCTAACATATTAACATGCCATAATAGTGATATCTATGGAATCGATGGACAGCGAGTGAAAACTTCTCTGGCCGTTGCTAATAGTCTGGTGCGAGACGTCATAACCTGACAGACACGATGACCAAGCTGGCCTTCTATTAGGGAGCGTACACAAACTACGTGACTCGGTCCAGGTGGGGGGGGGGGGAGTTTCTGAAAGGCTACGCTGGGCTACGTGGGGGGGAGGGGGGGTTCCGAACCAGGCCACGTAGCTTTCCTTTCATAACATTTTTCACAGTTAAAATGAGCAACAAAACTCACAACAGCATGCGAATATTTATTTCCCTCAGTTAATTATCTCCGTATGTAATTTACAATAATTTGACAATAGAAAACAGTACAAAATGTCTTCTGGAATCAAAAGGGAAAAAAGCTACTTGCTACGTTGGGGGGGGGGCAGGGGGATGTAGAGGCAAAAGCCACGTAGGAGTACGGGAGGGGAGGTTCACAGGAGGCCAAAATGGAGCCCGCTTAGTAACTTTAGGTGACACGGTGATTACCGTACTTTTTGTTGTGCCCGCGCTCTGTGCTGAAGACGCAATCCTGTGAGTGCTCTGTAAGCAGACTACGTGCAGCGCACTAAGTCACAGTTACCCGGTAAGCTTCCTGCTGCGGGTTTACGGAAAACAGCATCCCAGCTCATACAAAAGGGTCTAGCGCCGGCGCTCTGTGTTATGGGATCTAGCTGCCTGATATGAAAGCTAGAAACACCACACTGGTCCCCGCGGCACGCAGCTAAATAATATCGCACAATGCAGTTTTCAGACGCTACGTAGCATCTTCCTGCAATTCGTCAGAATTTAAAGATTGCTGGAGGAGTCCTATTCTACGAACTGTATTCAGAATGTAAGGACCATTGTTCACAAACAAATATTCGTTAGAAAAAGTTTTTATTGGGGGATTTAGTTTCCTAAAAATACACTTCACTTTTCCACATAACCGCTGTTCACTTCTAAGTACTTTTTGTAACGCTGCACCAACTGTTTTTATCTATATGCATAAAACAAGGCTGCCCAACCAATTTTGGAGATGGGCCACAATTTCGATCCTGCGGGCCACATAATACTTGACTGTAGTTACAATAGATATTTAAATATAACAAAGATATAACTAACACAGTTTAATTACAATCAAAAAACCGAGCGGGGCGGTGTAACGGTTAGCGTTCTCGCCTCGCATTCGGGAGGACGGCGGTTCGAATCCCCGTCGGGGCATCCAGATTTGGGTTTTCCATGGTTTCCAAATCACTCCAGGCAAATGCCGGGATGCTTCCTTCAAAAGGCCATGGCCGAATTCCTTCCCATTCCTTGCCCCCCATCCTTTCCCGTCTCTAAAGACCTCGATGTTAAAAAGAGACGTAAAGCAGTAAAAAAAAAAAAATGCAAGCAAAAAGTAAAAACCATAATGAGAACCTTTGCAGAGGTTTTTTTAAAATTATAATCAAAAAGTAAAAACATCAATGAGACCTTTGCGGAGGTTTTTGAGCTCCCATATTCTAGACCGCTGCTGCTGGGGGGCAAATTCAAATGCGCTGGCGGACCTGAAATTGGGCAGCTTTGGCATCGAAGTCCTCTCCCTGGGAATTAAACCGATTGATAACGGCGTTTTTTACTTATATTGTTCAGCCAGAGAACTAATCGTCGGTCGGATCGCTGCTTTTGGTCCTCTTGTTGAATGATTTTATCCGTCAGCTAATCTGCTCTTCATCATACACATTTATGCGACCATTTTTGAAGTCTCGACACCATTGTCTAATCTTTCCTTCATTGATTACTGTAGGCTAGTAAACGAGGCGCTACTCCAGATGAATTTGAACAGTAATGGTCGTTTTGCAC
>JARYHS010000381.1:0-49994 GCA_031002005.1 Vandiemenella viatica | reverse complement strand
ATTTGCAAACCATGAATGTCGAAAAGCAGAAAGAGCATACAAATTGTTCATAAAAATAAACTAAATTTTGTATTTTGTTTTGAGCTGTGATCTGCTCTACTTGATATTCTCTTCGTTCTTATGAAATGTGGTGTAAATTATTCTATTTCCATCAGAGTCATTGGATATGTGACATAATGTAGCCACCATGTTATTTTTAATGGTTTTGTCTCGTTGACGTCGAAATCATTTGAAGCGGAAGAGAACTGGTGGCGAGAAGGGGAGGGTGGGGGGAGAGGATGGACATGGGCTTCTAGGGAACCATTCCAGAATTCAACTGGAATTATTTTGGGAAACCATGGAAAATCTGTATCTGAATGGCTGGATGGGTATTTGAACCCAAGTCCTCCGGAAAGACAGGCTCGAGCGATACCGTTCACCCGTCAGGCTCTGTTCTTAGGTTTTTACTCAAAACTAATCTTAAAGCCTTATTCATATAGAACCTCTATTAATTCAGGTCTTAAAACCGCATTCTCTCTTAGAGCTCTGGCAGAAAGATTTCACCGTTGATTCACCGAAAGTAATGCGTGGTAGCGTTCTTTTCACTCGCAGCTGTAGTAGTAATACTTTGAGGATAGACCCGCCAAGATTTCGGTCTCCCGCAAGGATTGGCTCCGTCCTAACACGGAGAAGTGTTAACCTTCTTCCAAACTAGATGGCAGTGGGTACTATGACACCTGACACATGTGCCACCTACACCATTTACGCATACCTATCCATCATTACGCTTTTCTTAAACGTTTGGTACACATTTATCAGATACAAACACAGTAGTTAAGTTGAAGGAATGACTTAATTCTAGAACTCGGCATTTGGCATTTACGTAAACCGTTGTTGGAGGAGGGTAAACACTGGCACTGTTTCAATGGAGCCAGTAAACTTCAGGAGGTAAAGGATAAACATGCGATGACAACTCAGAAACAAAACTGTGCACGATTATACTATCCCACACGCAGTAAATAAAAACGGGTCAAACTTTCCGTCGGTTCTTACGCATTATTCATATGAATATTTTTAGCGGGAAATATGGATTTTTTACTTAGTGCCTTACGGCTTGTAGACGCTAAGATTATTAGTATAGGGAAGTATTGGGGGCAAGGAACGGTTGTTCTAACACTGAAATATTGCCAAATCGACATGGGACACAAAGTTAGCTTCTTTAACTTTCGCTCAGTAACGATAGAGTGGACTGCACGAAAGTTGTAAATAATAATAATAATTTAATCTCAAGGTCACAATCATTACTGTTCTATTTCATAACAGAAATGGGTCCACACTATTGACCTCCGTTTGTAAAATATACTCCAATGCTATGCACCATTTTCAGCTAAAATTTAGTAATACTGTCTTCCACTTAATATATTGATTCCTATTCCGAATAACTTCATCCAATATTATCTGGTGCAAAAGTGTGTTGAGATTCAACAAAATCTTCTCGGGTGTCCAGCCGGATGGTGTTGTTAAAACACGACGTTTCGACAGCTAGCTCTGCTGTCTTCATTAGGTATCTTCTAGTTGTCACAAGCTGACTGTCACTAAGTTGAGGCAGTGACAGTCAACTTACGACAGCTAGAAGATACTTGATGATGGCAGCTGAGATAGCTGTCGAAACGTCGTATTTATACAGCACCATCCGGCTGGACATCCGAGAAGATTTTGTTGCATCAGCACGCCGGGAAAGTCTCCACTCACACACGTGTGGAGATTATTCTCAAGTATGAAAGCCATTGTTTAGGAGAGCAATGATTTATGTGGCTCAAGCATAATACCAAGATGGATCTTAGAAGATTAATGTGACTTGCATACTCTTATCATTCAATCATAACTGAAATCAGATTTACAGCATCACTGATAAGCCGCCACAGACGCTGCAGGAGTGGATAGTTGAAGCACATATCAGTAGACAATACAGGACTTTGATATGGCTGTCACTGGAAAGAGATTACTAAGAAGTGTCGAGTTTCTTATTTTTAAATATGGCCTTCGGTCTTTGCGACCATCTAGCCAGCACCAATTTGATTTTGTTCCAACTGTTGTATCAGGCTTTAATTATGATATTGTGAACACTACAGTGAGGACAGCACCAGACGAACACAACACTTATTTAAAACCACTCATGCCCGCGGCCGGACTCGAACCGGCGGCCCTTGCAATGCGAGGCCAGCGTGCTAGCCCCTACACTGCCAGGGCCGGCTAAGTGTCGAGTTGCTATCGCCACTGATAACTGTTGTAATTGTAAAGGAGTCAGTGCAGGGCCGGCGTTAAGGGGGGGGGGGGGTAAGCGGGTCAAAAGTACCCGGCCTCGCTGCGGCCGGCGCGCCCGAGCCCGAAATTCCTAGCGCCGGCCCTGAGTCAGTGATATATGGCGTATACTACTTGGCTACGCATAGATATGACAATTGTGTTTCACGTAATAAGTGAAGGGTAAGATAACTTAAGTTCGCGTTAAACAGAACGGGATATTAAATTCATGTTTTCTTCTTTTTAGATACTTAACTACTGTTTTTGAAACTGCAGCAACTCGAAGACTACATGTCCCTAATCTGTGGAATAAATTTAACAGTGATTAAAATACACAAATGATTAAAATTACAGAATTGTACAAGCACATTGACCTTGAGAATTGAGTACGGTGTGCAGCCACCACGTGTAGCCATCAGAACCTGTAGACGTCATGGCGTGCAGTCTGAGTGCTTGATAGGATGCTGGGAGATATATTGCCACACATGTGGTAGGCGTCCACAAAGCATTAACAGTGGTGACAGGCGGACGCGACCGACCATATTCCCGACACGTTCAATGGGAGCATGTCACGAGAACGTGAAGCGCTGGGACGTAGTGATGCCCATCGTTCTACAAAAAAGGCTTACACATTCCTCGCCACATGTGTCCGAACACTGTCCTGATGAAATATGGCAAGAGGAGCTGCTTTGCGGGAGGATAGTGTCTATGTCTCTAAAACCTCCCTGATGTAGTGGATGCTGTTCAGATTACCCTCATTGCGTAGGAGGTGAGGCCGCATGTTATTGACAACGGCACGCCAAAACATCATAGTTGGCATTTTTCTTCTATGCCGTCCAAAAATGCAGTCTGCCCGATTGCGTCCTCCACAGTAGCGTCTAAAATGTAAGCGGCCATCCCTGTAAGCCAAGTTTAGGCGGGACTCTTCCGAAAACACTGTATTTTACCACTCAACACGGCGTTTTCGTGCCCATTACAGTCTGAAGAGTTGGTGATTTCTGGTCAACGAAAACCATCGCAATGACATGCGTGCTACCAGTCCAGTCTTCAGCAGACGGCGTTGAACCGTAAACGAAAAACATGTCCACTCCTGTTACAGTTCACCAACGTCGAGTCAACACTGAACGAAGATGTTCTGTCGGTTACGGCCTTGTGGACAATATGGCGGTCATCCCGCGCTGTGGGCATGTTATGTGGTGCAGTACCGTCTCGTCACTGTGTACTACCGTGTTCTATCCACTGGTTCCACACACGCATCACTGTCGCTGGAGCGTGCCCTGAAATGGCCGCAATGTTACGGTACGACAAACCCGTTTCTCGGCGACCAATCATTCTTTCAAGTTCGAACTCACTCACATGCTGATATTACGGCAGTTTTTTGTACGTTTCCACTATTTTTGGCAGTTCTGTACTTACTGAGCGTGGCGCAAAACTGACCTGTCCATTCGCACAAAAGAGAGAGCTGCTAGGCCTTCGTTAACGCCATTCCACTGCAATTTTAATCACTTATTATGGTTTCGCTGTGCCACATATTCTCTGATTATCAATGATTTAGACCCATTTCTTATGGGTGTTGCGATTTTCACAAACAGTAGTGTATAACCTTTGCTCAGTTTGTTGTATGCATAACTGATTATATGATCGATATATGAGTGCATTACTTATATTTTAAGAATAACTTCCGAATTTTTCGTCTAGTTAACCAGAGTGAAACAAAAATGGCGTTAACTTGTGGAGTTAAATTCAATAAAACTTGAGTACAGTTTTTTCCTTATAACTTTTCCCCTCGTCAACGTCGAGGTAGTTAGAGGCGGGAATGGAGTGGTGGTAAGGAACAGGATGGAATTCTGCCGTGGTCTTTTGAAGAGAAGATCTAGGTTTTCAGCTGTGAAGATTTGGAGAAATCTTTGAAAACCCAAATGTGGATGGCCTGACGGGTATTCGAACCCGTGAACCCTAAAATGCGAGGCCAGAGCGTTATCGCTCACCCGCCCACCTCGCTCAGCAGTTTACTGATATATTATATCATTACATTTATCACTGAATTTTATTTATGAATGCTTAATAGCCTCGGTAGTTATAAGCAAATATTTTTATATTTCAGGAACAGAGATGCCTATATATTCCTCCAGAGAAATTTCAAGTATATTACAAGGTGCTACGCCAATTTCTACATGGATATAGGATTTATTTATCTCTCATCTCACATGCCGCATGCTTTTGCAATTGTTCTGCACCTTTTTTCGCGAGTCATAACCCCAAGTCAAACGATGTTCTTTATACTATTGGTTGTTCGTTTTAATAATGGATGAGTTTCTCTTTCTCTCCGGAATTGCCATCAGCGATGTTCATCTGTCAATATTTTTAATATTCTTAGACTGAACGTCATTATATGATAGAATTTTTATTTACACTTTGTACTGATTTCCGATATCAGTAGAGTCGAATTTATTAGTGTTCTTATCCCATCTCACATGCGTCATCACTACCTCTGGGTTTTTTTTTTTTTTTTTTTTTTTTTTTTTTTTTTTTTTTTTTTTTTTTTTTTTTTTTTTTTTTTTTTAAATAGCCACTGGGTATATTCGCCAATATGCCAGCTACAAGTTTTTATATTTATGTTCTTTAAAAATTGTATTTATATCTGTTTTTCGTATTAATATACTGTACAATATGGGCAATATATTAGGAACATTTAATTTAAAAAATCACCAATGCGATAGGCTCGACTCGAAACGGTGACCCTTCTCGATACCGCAAGCCCATTAGGTTGGAAACGAATCTTAAATGCGGATGAATCAGAAATAATCAACGGCATGGGGATGGAGAATGCAATCACAGTACGCCTGCATACCATAAACCAACCAGGCTGGATATCCAGTAAGTAATATAAAGTTCTACACGGTAAACTCGGGGTAAATATTTGGGTTGATATACTATTAACGATGTCGAATTTCTATTCAAAAATAAAACTGTAAAGCAATTCAAATAAGATAAAAAATGTTATCACTGAGCGAACAATCTTTCTGCTAATTTTCTAAATAGTTATCTATTATTAATATAAATGTACTTTATTTTTCTCCGAAAAAATCTATCAAGTATAATGCTATTTCCTTTCGTAGTTACTGTGTCCAGTGACTAGAATATTTAGTATTCTCAGCTTATTTACCAGATTCAAGAACTAAAAGTTACAGCAAAGCAATTAGCCCACCATATACTTTGAAAAAATACCCTTTACAGATGATATCATTTTGCCTGATGTGAAGTTTCTAAAAACCGTTAGCAATCTTTTCATGTTTCCTTTATGTTCCTTGCGCATTTGTAACCTTCACGGTTGTTGTTTTTTTGTAATCAGATGTATCCATAGTCGGTGAAATATCTCGAAATACCTTGTTATAAGATATAGTACATTTCCGCTATCACTAAGCACAGTGTGCCTCGCTAACGAGCTGTCGACGTGATAAGCGGAGAATTTACCAGGAACAAGTACACATGCAGTTTTGTCTCTGATACCTGTTTTCAGGGCGTGTTTAATCCAATTTAAGGGGAACAGTTTAATGTAGTCTCTGAGTATTAATGCATTTGTCTCTTAGTGCTTAGCTAACAGTTAATTGAACTTCCGGTGTGTGACAAAAAGGGTATGTCGAGAAGTTTTTGCTTTACCTACTTTAAATTTAACCCCTTTTTTTGTTTCGTGCTTCACGGCTCGTCGATGTCGAAGTCATTAAAATCCGGAGAAAATCGGGGGCAAGAAATGGTGAGGTATTAGGGCATGGCCTTTTGAAGGAACCATCCTAGCAATTGTCTGGTGTACACAGTAGAGTCGTGCTAACGCAGTGTTGGCTCGCTGCGTTTATCGCAGCCAGCGTGACCTCTGCCGGGCAAATTCCGGAAATACAGCGCAGAGGACCGAGCCTGGACGCAATGTGAGCCTGACAGTTGGCTCGTTCTGTTATTCGCGTGCTGTGTGGTGACGAAGCGAAGCTGATACTCGACCGGTACAATCGGAACAGCCACGTACTGCATCGCAGTCTTAAACTTCCTAAATTGAAGAATGAAGTACCGAGCGTGGTGGTGTAACGGTTAGCGTTCTTGTCTCGCATTCGGGAGGACGCAGGTTCGAATCACCGTCTGGGCATCCAGATTTGGGTTTTCCATGGTTTCCCAAATCACTCCAGGCAAATGCCGGGATGCTTCCTTCAAAAAGGCCATGGCCGAATTCCTTCCCATTCTTTCCCCCCATCCTTTCCCATCTCTAAAATCCTCGCTGTTAAGAGACGTTAAGCAGTTAAAAAAAAAAAAAACAATGAAGTAACTGAAAAATTAAAGAGTGGAAAGTATATGTCTTCTTTATTAATATTTTCTACGTGCTGTTGTATCATTTTATGAGATTGTATGCGTTTATTTTCGGAATTTTCGGGTACCTTAAAACCGGCCACAACTCTATGTTAATAAAGAAAGTAAAAATCGGCAGGTTGCATCACATTTAAATATTTCTGTGGCAATGTTCCGGCATTTCAAAAAAGTGGAACAATGTTTCTCTGAAAATTCGGTTATTAACAATCATATATTAGAGTGATATCAATTACGTCACTAAACGTGATCCAATGCTGTGCATTTATAGGTACAAATCCTATATATTAGGAACCTCCTTATAAATCATAAAGCACTAAATGGAGATTCATTTATGCATGTCCGTAACTGTAGATAACTTATAAATGTTATGGTGAATGTTACACTGTTTTCGGATCTCATAGTTTGTAATACTTCAATTACATATGTTAACAAACACATACATGTTTCACTTCAAGTCTACGGTGATTCAGTTGATAGAACATACACGAAATGTTAGTAGTAATCATCGATATACTGTAGCCTCGAGAATGCCCCCGCCATACAATTTTTTCCCGATTTCTCTGATGCACAATCTTTGTTGCGTGGCACGGGCGAGGAAGACTCTATGCTCTGTTCTCGCATTGCCGAGTCTTCATTTGCCAGTCGAGCCTTTGTTTGTCCACCGTACCTTCGTTTGACCACCGAGCCCGAGTAAAGACGACCGATCATAGAAATAACCGAGCAAGTTCCAGCATGAGTAGACCGCAATCTGCTCGACACTAGTCTGGAGTAATTTAGATAAACCATGTAAAATCGAATTCTGGATGCCCGAATGAGGATTGCAACCCGTGACCTCCCAAATGTCAGACCAGAGCGTACCGCGCACCCTCCAGGTCCAATTTAAATTATTTTACAAACAGATTTAACATCTTCTTTTTCCTACGAATCTTTAGGAGCATGTAATATATCATTCGTAGAAGCTATAGGTCACAATCAAAAACTTCTGTGGAATAATATTCGATTTCTATCAGTTTCTTGTATTAATTGGAGTGTTCTGGTGGTTCAGTGGGAAATGACTGTCACGACCGAGGCAGTAGGAGGAGAAGGAGGATTAGCACACAAAAATACCATTAACGATTTGTCAGTCATCTTATATCCAACCCATCTCATCCAACCCCAGATTCAGGGCCGCCCACTTACAAAGTGAATTACTAATGGGTTGTTTACAGGCCCCCCTCCCCACCAAGCGTGGTGGTGTAACGGTTAACGTTCTGGCCTCGCATTTGAGAGGACGGCGTTCGAATCCCCGTTCGGGCATCCAGATTTGGGTTTTCCATGGTTTCACAAATCACTCCAGGCAAATGCCGGTATGCTTCCTTCAAGAGGCCATGGCCGAATTCCTTCCAATTCTTTGCCCCCCATCCTTTCCCATCTCTAAAGACCTCGCTGTTAAGAGACGTTAAGCAGTTAAAAAAAAAAAAGTTTACAGCCCCCCATCCGCTAGAGACATCTGGGCAGTAAGACAGGTTCACAAAGGAACTTACTAATGAGGTGTTGGCAGGTTGACTGATCGCCTCCTTCCACACCTGCAGACCTATCCACCCCTCGTCTGAACAGTTGTTCGAGGTGTTTACAGGTTTATTGATGTCTCAGAACCGCTCAAGGTGGTGTTGCATAATTGTAAACATCAAATAGAGGAAGCTGCAGTGGCACACCTGGGAACCTCCCGTCCCAGCGCCCGACTCTTATGCTACTGGCTTTTTTTTTTTTTTTTTTTTAGCCTATGGCTTTACGCCTCGCCGACGTAGAGGTCATTAGAGGCGGTAAAGGGAAGGGAAGGAATTGGGCCATGACATTTGATTGAACCATCCCCGCATTTGCCTAGTATGATATGGGGAAACCACGGAAAATTCAAATTTGAATGGCCGATCCGTTCTCCCAAATGCGAGGCCATAGCATTACCACCAACCCAACATGCTTGGTGCTACTGGCTTAAGTCTGCTGGAATGGCCCGTCAGGGAATGTCGTTCTCGTCGGAATTTCAATTTCTTGCAAGTGATTCAAAAAGTTTGACTCTCGTACTGTTGGCGAATGAAGATTTTACTCCGGTTGTGGTGCTGAAAAATTTGGACACAAGAAAATATCATATGAAGAATGGATCATCTTTCTCCTTGCCTATGGCTTTACGTCTCGTCGACTTTGAAATCATTAGAGACGGGAAAAGATGGAGGCAAGGAATGGGAAACAATTTGTCCATGACCGTTTGAAGGATCCATCCGACAATTCGGCTAGAGTGATTTCGGAAAACCGAAATCTGGATGGCCGGACAAGGATTCAAACAAGCGAGGACATAGCGTTACCGCTCACACATGGAGTGCCCTGATCCAGGTATTGATCGTAGTGTCTGATTTATTTGGCAATAATACCGACTAGGTGTTGACGAACTTTATGCTTGGTGAGCACACCGTTTTTTTTGCTGAACTATGTGTCATTTAAACATTATGTGTTTACATCATCATACAGATCCTGCCAACGGTGTCTTCTTCGACGAATCAACGTAGTGGAACCTAATCGACTCTCAGGCTTGGATAAGCTGCACCTTGACCAACAGGAAGACGTAGTACCACTTAGTTCCAATATACTACATCATCTGATTAACTTTTATACAATTATCATATCGAAACTAATTGATGTGCATATTTATAATTTTTATGTGACTCAAGTGACATACTATCTTAATTCGCCACTGAACCATTCGCTATTAAGACTGGAAAACGTTGCATATAAAATGTTTTAGTATTTGTTGATGTTAATAGTATAGTTAAACAAACTTTAGAGTACTGTAAAGCTAGATATGATGTTCTGATACTACCACTATGTGAAATGATTATGTTAAAATGTGTATAACAGTATAAATGGGAACTCATTATATTTTATTTGAATTTTCATTTATTTTAGCCTCCATTTGGGAATTAAAAATAAATTTTCATCAGCATAAATAGCATTACAAACTGTATGTCCTATACAAAGTTTTATTACATATTTTTTTTCGAGTCATGTACTGCGGGCACTTAAATCCTCATAATATAGCAAAGTGTTCTTCGGATAATATTTGTAACCATCTTCTTCCGGCCTTTCACGTATATAATTTCATCGTCTTGACTGGTAATAGCATCTAGAACAGTATACAGTATGATTAATGTTAAACCGGTTGATTTCCAAGGTAAACAGTATGATTAATGTTAAACCTGTTGATTTCCAAGGTATACCATAGTGACGTATCAGTCATCTGATTGTAAATTAATTTCCTCCACTTGTTGCCGAGGATACAGATGTTCCATGTGTACCGATAATCTTGTCTGATCATATTACACAAATATCAAACCCTTTGAATGCAAAAACACTACCTTTCTTACTGAAATCCTGTTCGTCCAAGAGGATGGTCGTCATGTTTATGAGCGATAAAAAATTAAATTAGCATTGACACGACACTAAGTAGGGGGTGTATTCTAAAGCACTGTGCAGTATCAAGACGTTTGCAGCGGAGTAAGCAGGGAAATTCTTGCCGCATTGAAATTCCATACGACTATCTATTGATCCGGTCTTAACTGATTACTTTTGTAGTAAATAATCATTTATGGCCAGAGGTGCAAATACAAAAAAACTCCTAGAACGAGTAATAATTGCCTATATTCGGATTGACTATTCCGCTCTGAGGTCAGCTACACCAAAGATATGCGACTTTGTGACGAGAAAGACTGTTACTTTTGCTATTAAATGTAAGAGGAACTAATATCAGAAATAAGTCTGATGGAAGGCTATGCTATTTTTACTGATAGAAAGGCGACACATTACATGCATAAATTGTTAAAGAGCCTCTCAAATCAAGAAATAATTCTGAAGCATTCAAATATTTATTCATGGAATTCCTCCTAATTTGGAGTCCCTTTCCGAGCAAATAGAGAGATAATAGAGAGATATTAAAATTGTTATCTGTAAGTTTGTATATTCTTTACAAAAATCCACAATTTTTATCCGATCTCGACCAAACTTAGCACACCCATACTTTAAAACAAGGGGGAAATAGTATCTACATTTGGTTTAAAAAACCCAACCCCTCTCCCCTATAACCCCCTTAAGGAAAATTTACGCGTTCAATGGTTCAGTTTTTTGCACATATCTCGAAAACCATAGTGAGATCTGCCAATCTGGATGCTGATATTTTGAAAACCTATAAAATTTACTGTTTATTTGCGTCGAACCAGTTCCAGTCGCACAGTTAGTCAACTAGAATTTCGAATTTTAAATTTTAAATATGTTTTTAAGCTGGTGGGTTGGCTCACAAACCCAAAACTTTTATATATTTAAAAATACTGTCTACATTTGATTTGGAAAACCAAACCTCTTTCCACCTGTACCACCCCTTAATTTTTTCAAATTTTCTTTATACAAACCCACAGTTTTTATCCGATTTCGATGGAACTTTGTATACGTTTATTTTAAAACAAAAAGAAAAAGGCTGTCTACATGTGGTTTACAAAACCCCAACTCATCTCACCCTTTACTACCCTTAATTTTTTTTTTTGCAAATGTTGTTTTATTCAAATCCACAGTATTTATCCGATTTAAATTAACTTTTTCAAACGTATTCCTTAAAACAAAGCGAAAAATACTGTCTAAATTTGGTTGAAATTTGCATGTGCAACGATTTAGTTTTTGCAAATATCTCGAAAACGGTAAGCAAATCGGGTAAAGTGGATGGTGATGGAGAATGCTTACGACAGTACATCAAACTCCATATCCAGGTCCTGAGCAGTGCAGGGTACTTTGCAAGTTATGGAATAAAAACGAGCCGTTACGTAGTAATGTGTGGATTAAAGATACTAAGTAATTCTGATTGGAAAAAGACTCCTCTACTGATTCAATAGAACTGAACTCTTGCTCTAATAGAGTGGAGGGGCAGTAGCGCTTTTTTCGTTGTTCCCCACGTAAACAGAACGTGAATTAATTTCATTCCCTTATTGATGCGCACTATGAAGTTAGGAGCAGCAGGGTAGAAGACTAAGTTCCCATGCCCGATGAGAAAAGAAAGACCTAGAAGATAGCGAAGCTACAGGAAAACCTCATATGTGATGCAAATACTGTCCACACATTCGAGACTCTAATACTTCATTTTACTTATAAAAATAAGTGGTCTGGTGGCTCATTGGTCAAGGTGTTTGACTGGGGATCGAAAAGGCCCTGGTTCGAATCTCTCTCTCAGCCAAGATTTTCATTTTCACTTGGGGCTTTACTACTCTAAGATGTCATTAGAGCAGGGATATAACTGGTTACAACGAACGGGAAGCAATTCAAGTATGGCCTTTTAATAGAAACATTCTGGCATTCACCTGGAATAATTTTGGGAAAGCACGGAAAACCGAAATCAGAAAGACCGGACCAGGAACAGAATCCGCGCCCTACCGAACTAGAGCGTAAACAATTCATCCGCAGGGCACGTTCATTGTAAACCCTTTTCATGTGAATAGGTAAAACTTTGCATACGGCTCACTTCTGCAGGTCTGGCAGAGACCGAGAAATCTACAGCCAAGATTATGTTGTTTCTCGGCCTAACCGACATGTTATCAGTCACCAGTGGTGGCTGAATTCATGCTGTGTGCCAGTCGCCTAAAGGAAGGAAGGGTCACCAAGGAAAAAGCCTCCAGTGGCATGCTCCTTCATCTGCTTTCTTCCTCTCTGGCGGTAAATAGTCGAGATGTGACGTGAAAATTATACGTATTACCTTAAGAAATCGATGAGGATAGGACTAACAATTTGATACCCAATAAACTCAAGTATATATATTCCAGAATACACTGTCGATTAAGTTCAAATGTAGGGAACTAACTCAAACAGATTTGGGCTGTGCGAAGAAATTATTTCATTCCATTAACTAGCAACTGCAATATTAAGTAAGGAAATTATGGTAGAATCTATAGCCACTTGAGTATACTTGGATATGAAGTTTTGTTGAAATATTTCATCTAATTATTTTCCCCAGCGTCAAACGTAGGGGACAAATAGAATAAAACCATATAACTAACAGTTTTCTTCGCTAGTCTCGCAGTGAGGTAGATCAGTCCAGCTGGTGGATTTATAGAGTTTGAAAATTACACCACTCTCCTCGTGAAAGAAATTACAACTATTATCCACACTTAAAATACTTCCTAAATTTGGCTAAATAACATAAAAATAGGCAAACCTTTCTTTTCATAAAAAATTAACCAAGCTTTCAGCATGTGGCAATGTTGTTAATATTCATATTCTTAATGTAGCATGTTGACACATACCATCATTAACTCACTTTATTCAGATACCAGGATAGAAATCTGTGATTATGCCTGGTGGTTATAATTAAAGTTTCCATATTTATTACGTTATAACACGGAAACTAATTACCGGACGAGTACCAAACTTGGTAGCATTAATGTGAAGGACATGGGGAAGAGAAATAATGCAGAATCAATTCAATTGAAAAACTTTTAATGTGCTGCTACGGTACATCATACCATTACATACCGGTACGATTACTGCAACAAAAGGGGATCAATATGGCACCCATCAGTATCCAGAAGAGTCTGAAAGCGCAGGATTGCATTCTGCACAGCAGAACGAAGCATGTCCGTAGGTATGCTGGCTAACTCTCTTGATATGCTGCGCTTCAGATCAGCACATGTGTCAATGTTCCCCTGGTAGGTAGTCCCACAACCAGAAATCATAGGGAGTGAGGTCAGGTGATCGTGCCGGCCAACCATTTGGAAACGATCGGCTGATAATTAGATCGTTTCCAAATCACGACTGATCACGGCACCTGATGGCCATTGTTGGAACTGGACGGTGGCGCTGTGACGCATGGAAATCATGCACCCCATACTCCGGATATTAATGCTACCAAGTTTGGTACTAGTATGGTAATTAGTTTCCGTGTTATAACGTGTTAAATTGGGAAAGTTTAATTATAACCACCCGGTATTTTCTTCTTTATGGCGTGAAAATTTCGCGAATGATTTACAATGAACACCGAAGTTAGCGGTTTATAGTAGTATGAAAGAAGAACCCGCTCATTTGTAGCAATTATTTACTTGTTAACTGAATCAGGTACGTAGCAATACTCTTACAACGTCTTACGAAACAATAGAAATGATAAAATGTTTCCTTCACAGAAACAAAAATATCCGAAAAGCTCCTTTACTCTAGGAAAGACACATAGTTAATCAACATCTCTGTGATATGTGGTGTTATTATTTAGCGGTAATATAATCATTTTTTATCGACGTTAGCGAAGCCTAGTGGATTGACAGTGAACTATCGAACACCTGTGACCTTGTTTGTTCATAATTCTGCGATTTACGGGTTAAATTTTGAAAAATTCCTTTGTTAATTAATGATGTTACCAATGTGGAGAACTAAATTTTTAAAATAATACCTTATTTATCGTTTTTAGTTAAGTATGAAGGCAAAAAGATGGCTTCTCACAAAAAACTTTTAGAAACAATATATGTTATTGTATGTCCCTGTAGCGCTAAATAAATATTGAGCACATATTTGTCTTCTAAGAGACAAGTGAAACAGATTTGATGATTATTTTCTTAAGGGCAAATCTTTTTCGCTTGATATTAAACAAGACAATTTCTGAAAAGAGATGGTTTAATTTTTTGCGTCAATTTGTAAAATAATTTTATGACCTCTCATAACGTGCTTACGGAGTGTTGGTTGCAGTTAACTGCACCTGTTATAGATATTTCAAAACAAAAGATCTCATCCGTCATACGTCCTATTTTAAAAGCCAACATCATGTAACATGTTAGGGTGCCTTGTTGAAGTTAATCAGAACTCCCAAAGAAAACTAAGCATGCCTAGTTGTATTTCTGATGTCATCTTTAAAACGTTGAGATCCACAAAAAATATAATTTTTAATTTTCTCCATCCAGTGGTATCAAACAAGGGCGTACTTGGTGTTAGATATGGCCTTCATTTTGCGTGCGTATGCTTCATCATATCAGATTTGTGACTGCATGTAGATGTACTGCAATATGGTATAATAAACGGGATCTTCTCTTCAAATAGAACAATGTACAGTACAATGTTACATCTATTTTATTAACTTAAATCTTCACTTACGATCTTCGTATAAATATCAATGTGGGACTTAGCAGTTTTCTAGCTGTTTCTATACGTATATGCAAAACTATACATGAACAATAGAAAAATATCTAAAAAAAATTTATAATACCCCTCAGGAAATCTTATAATAAAACTGTGACCCGGGAGGACGCCTATTCGAATCCCCGTCCGGGCATCCAGATTTGGGTTTTCCATAGTTTCCCCAAATCACCCCAGGCGAATGCCGGGATGCTTCCTTCAAAAGGCCATGGCCGAATTCCTTACCGCTTCTTGTTCCCGCCTCTAATGACATCGACGTCGACGAGGCGTAAAGCCATAAGAAAAAAGGAAAATATCTGTATATTTGAAGTATTTAAAAAAAAAGTGAGTTGGGGATGATATTAATGAGCTACCTGTCCGATTTTGATGAGGTTTCTCTTACTGTGTATCCCTTGTTCTCACGGATTAAATGGGGTTTGTTTCAATTTGATGTAATGTGATAAGTTTACGATAATCCTTTGTTGAATGCGATTCATGCGAAATCTACTGGTCGGATTTCTATGTGGTTTCGATTAGTTTACAACCCGTGGTGACTCGGATAAAACAATATATTAATATAGTCTTCTCCGGTGACTAGCCGAGTGTTTTCACACGATATTTCTGCGATCGGAATTCTGTAGCCATCTTCACCAGAAGATATCATGTGAAAACACCCTGCTCACTCGGCTAGTCACCCGAGAATATAGTAATTCCCAACACCGAGAGAAACTTTGATCTTAATACAAGATATATTCAATATTGGTTTAATATGGAAAACTGAGAAATTTACCAAATTAGTATAATTTTTGGTTGAATATGATGAACAAAAAAATATATTAGTCTTGTTTTGATGTGATTTCGACTATTGTACAGACCTTCGTCGTTCGTGTAAAACGAGGTATGTATAATTGTGATGGGACGAAAAAATAAGAAATTTAAGATAGTTTTTCATCGAACGCGATTCAAGCCAAATGCTGGTCAGATCATGTGCAGCTGGTTAGTTCACACTCAAGATGCTAATTGAGAAAAGGAAGGAGTTTAATATGGAAACATACCTGTCATTTATTATTTCAAGAAAGCTTTTGATATAATGGACAGAAAAAATCTTTGGTAAATTCTGGCTAAATGTAACACTCCACCACACATCATAAAAGCAATTCGAAACATTTCCTGCCACAATGTGATTGCATTCAGAACCGGACAACAGTTGTCGGAGTGGAAACCCATACCGAGAGTGGTTGGTGAACGGTTAAATTTCTGGCCTCGCATTCGGCGGGACGTGGGTTCTAATCCGCTTCCGGGCATCCAAATTTGGGTTTTCCATGGTTTCCCCAAATCACTCTAGGCAAAAGTCGGAATGCTTCCTTTAAAAGGGCCATGGCCGAAATCCTTTCAGTTCCTAGCCCCCCGTCCTTTCCCGCCTATAATGACCTCGACGTCGACGAGACGTAAAGACACAAAAAAAAGGAAACCCATTACTCAAGGAGTGAGACAAGGATGTTGCCTATCGCCATTTTGTAATATATATATAAACAAAATCGTTAATGACTGGCGACAAAAAACCTATGGCAGAATCAAAATAGGCAGACAGACAAACCTGGTCACTTTACTGTTTGCAGATGACAAAGTACCTTTTGCTGAATCAGAAGATGACCTGCAGAGATCGGTATATAATCACCATAAAACAACAGAAGAGTATAACTTGGAGATTTCCCTCAATAAAACCAATGTTATGGCCTTCGTCGGAAAAAATAAAAAATAACGAAAATTTCGATAGAAAACAAAGCCAGAGAACAAGTATCAGAATTTAAAAACCTGGGTTAAAAACTCAGCTACATCCTAGAACCGATACGCAAAAAAAACAAAAAAAACAAAAACAACAACAACAAAAAAACACAAAAAAAAATCACAAACTTCACGAAAGTTGCGTATTTACTATGTGCTGCTGCCGCACTAGCCATTTCTGTTGACGAGTGCGAATGCCACGCGCGGTAACGCAACCCAACCAAGATGGCGCGGAAAACTGTCCAGGCACAGCGTTTTCGTGAACCCACCGTGGACGTTTCACGTGCACGAGTAGCTGCTAGTTACTTCATCGTTACTTATGGCTTTACGCCTCGTCAACGTCGAGGCCATTAGAGGCGGGACGGGACTGGGGACAAGGAACGGGAAGGAATTCGGCCATTGAATTTTGAAGGAAGCATCCTGGCATTCGCCTGGAGCGATTTGGGAAAACCATGGAAAACCCAGATCAGGATGGCCGAAGTGATTTATCGAGAACTACTCCTTTCGGATTCTAAGTTTATTCACTAGGTAAATCCTTCCTATTCCATTCCTTAATCGTTCGTGGAAAAAATGAATCTGTGCAGGCCCTGATTTCTCTTATCTTATTTTTGCCGTCATTCTTAGATATAGCTGGTGGTATTATTTGTTTGCTGTCATTCTGAAACAAGTCAGTCGTGAATTTTTCAATTAGCTTCTGTCGAGAGCAACGCCTTCGGTGTTCCAGGTCTTCCCAACCTAAATCCTTCAACATCGCACTTACGCTTTCCCTCCAACTAGATGTACCTATCACGAATTGGTCGGCTCTTCTTTGGACCTTCTCCAGTACCTTCATTAACCCCTTTTGATAGGGACCCCATACAGAACAACAATATTCTAAGTGAGGCCGCACTAGTGACTTGTATGCAATCGATTTAACTTCCGGTGTGCACTGTTTTAAAATACGACCTCGAAATCGGAATATAGCCAACCCCGGCAGCGTAGGGGTAGAGTGCTTGCTTCGCGTTGCAGGGGTCGCCGGTTCGAGTCTGGCCGAGGGCATGGGTGGTTTTAATTGAATGTTGTGTTCGTCTTGTGTCGTCCTTGCAGTAGATGGAAAATAATCACACTGAAATGAAATGTGTACATTGTAAGAGAAACACACACGTTGAGCTGGCTCTACGGCTAACATGGACAAATGCCATTAAAAAAATCGGAATATACGATTTGCTTTGCCGAGATTATCTCTTCGATATGCTCATTCCACGACAAATTATTACGAATTGTTACTCCAAGATATTTAGCGGAATCTACCGTTCTAAGGACAGTGCTATTAATTGTATATTCAGAGCTAAATGATGTCACATTTTTAATTATACGTATGACTTGGCACCTTTTAACGTTTAACTCCAACTGCCAATCTTTACACCACGCAATTATTTTCATAATATCGTCTCGTAACAAAGCGCAGTCATCCTGGGTTTTGATTTCACGATAAATAGTAGCATCATCGGCAAATAACCTTTTATTCCCTCTTATTGAGTTGCACAAATCATTAATGTATATGAGAAACAACAGAGGCCCCGTCACACTTCTCTGGGGAACCCCGGATCCCAATTCGGTAAGTGATGAACGCTCACCGTCGAGAACTACACACTGTGTTCTGTCTTTCAGAAAGTCTGCAACCAAGTCGCATATTTGTCTAGATATGAAATAAACAACGAAGTTTCCTAAGTAACCTAGTGTGAGGCACATCACTGAAAGCTTTTTTAAAATCTAATAGATCTTCGTCAACCTGGGATGTCTCATCTATAATATGGCACAAGTCGTGAATTAAAAGTGCAAGTTGAGTCTCGCAGCATCGGCCTTTTATGAATCCATGTTGATTTTGGTTTAAAAGCTCTCCATCATCCAAAAACTGCATTGCATTTGAGTAGATGATGTGATCTAAAATCCTGCAAAACATTGAGGTTAACGAGATCGGCCTATAATTTAGAGGATCATTAACATTCCCATTTTTAAATACTGGAATTACGATTGCGGTCTTCCATTCAGCTGGTATTTTTCCTTGATCCAAGCAGGCGGTATATAATTTAATGAAATAGGGCGCAATTTCCTTTACATACCTAGAGTAGAATCTTGTAGGAATATAGGAATTCCGTCTGGTCGAGGAGCCTTATTGGTTTTCACACTCATAAGCAGTTTAATTATTCCCTCGACATCAAGAACGAGATCTTTCATAATTTTGTTGGTACGATTGTTAAATATCGAAATCTCCTCTACGTTTTCTGTTGTGATTGCTTTTTTGAACATATTATTAAAAATAATATTTAGAGGAATGAAGTTACAGTTTGTTGTTGACACCATTCATGCAAAAAGTATTGGCATTCAATGAAGCACAGGGGCCGCGGATGATATAGTTCTTGACCGTGTTGGTTTAAGAGAGTAGTGTGTAAAACAACAGTCCAAGTGTACTAAATTGTTAGAAAGTGCTAGTTTTAAATATAATGGAGAACTGTGTATAGGAATCAGGTAGGCACACCCAACCACACATTCAAACGACTAATGAAAATTTCTGGATAAACTTATAATTTGGACGATTCCAATTACGAACGGAAAAAATAACATATGAAAGAACAATTTCTATTAAAAAAACAATAGAAATAAGCGTATTAAATAGAAAGCGCATATATCACTAATAATTCGTGTTTATTAGTCTTAGCATGCTCATTAGTTTCATGTGAATTTTAAATATGTTATTGGAATCACTAAAGATAACATGTGGTAATCGACTTAAATAGGTGTTTTCTACTTCTAAACGCAAACAACAAAATCTAGCACATGAATTCACAGATTTCTGATCATTAATAGCGAGCATTGCTCCTGTAAAATTATCTGAAGAATGTTTAATATCTGATCTGATTTTACTACACACCAGGCTTAATATAAATTACAAGTTTTTTTTTCTTTTTTCTTTTTGCCCCAACCAGTATGGACACAAATAGAGAACTAATGCGACGTTTAACTACCAAGAATGTGTCACCAACTCTAACAGCAACGGAGAAAGAGTTACTGTATTTCCTCTATCAGGAAATTACAGCTAAACACAACTTTATTGCTGGGCAGCATACATGGACGATGGTATTTGCTGTACAGATAATTTAATAATTTTATCTTTCTATACAAAGGTCTCCCTTTTTATAGCAATTGAATGTTATGATATTGGCGGCTTAAAAATCCCGCATGGAATGCTGAATCTACAACGCACAGTACGAATCGTCTAGAGAAAAAAGAAATCTAGATCTACAAGTTTTCCTGTCGTTACAGCTTTCCTCCTGTTTATGTTCGCAAGGTTAGATGGAAGTTAAAATCAATGATCATGAATCTCATTGATACAATGAAGAATATTCAGTGTCCACGAGGATGAATCAGATAGAAACTTATGCCAGAACTCAGTATGTGTGAAACGGACAACTGCTAACAATTCTTAACAGCCAAGACGTGATTTATCTTCACATTATGTTCCTCTTGTTGAAAAATCTGCTGGTTATCACCTACCACTTCTCGTTGCGTTTTACACCTGTATCATCTGTCTGCGAGAGATTATTCTGATACTGTAGTTATTGGCTGATAATACGAGAAAATATTTTTTTTTCGTTATTTTAGTAATGGTTTGCGCCTTGTTGACAACTTGATAATGAAGGGCAGTTCTGTTTTAAGAAATTCGATTAGTATGTCAAGATGATTGCGGTAAAATCGCAACAATCAGCAATCTGGATAGTAGGATCACTGTCGACCAAGCTAAAAGTTTCCCAAGTTGAGTGTGGAGATACCATAACATATTCATAACCAATAGAAGATGCCTATCCAGACATTACCACTGAATGATATTATTAACGGCATCCGACAATGCTCAATACATGCTGGATCAATTCAGATGTCTTTTTTGTAGAATAATACTTTTTTTCATGGGCAGTCATAAGAAACAGGACTCGCTTTTGTTTTTTACTTGGGTATCAGGTTCTGTTTTCGCAATATAAACACATCACTTAAGTCTCAAATGAATGATACAGCAGAAAGAAACTGTAATGCACACTACCAATTAACTGTTTGACGTCTGAGGCAATTAAGTCTCAAATGAGTCCCAAGTCCAATTGCTCGTCCAGGAAAAGACGTATTACGAATGGCAAAACAACGGTTCGGTGTCGTAACAGAACAAGTTGGTAGTATTCTTACAAAATTTTCAGCGACTATCAAAGCTTACTGTTTGCTTTAAACACTATAATAATGATGTCTTTAGTGGGTGGTTCTGTTTTTAAAACTTGATAGGCACACAGTATTGTGCCAGCCGGCAAAAACTACTTGATATTACTCCACCAACTTTAATGTTATTAATATTGAGCCTTGCGCGTGACATATTTCAGTGGGTTACAAATGATATAAAAATGGGCTCACAATAAGTAATAAATTTATTTCACAAACCAATGATTTTTGTTGTGAATACAAAATTTGATAGCTTTACAAAGTCTTACAGTTCGGCAGGTTCATTCAACAAGTCTCTAACTAATCAGGGTAATTGCTCAGGGGTGTTTTAAGGGCCTTTGATATGTTGAAAACTGTCACACTGTTCTCCAGCACATTACCAAGTTTGTTCACTGCTGACGGCAAGAGCACGTCGGACCCCACAGATGATGGCGCTGGTCAGGCAAGTCCGTCTGCTCACACTGACACTCAATTAAAAGTTGCTAGCAAAACAAACAACTGTTTTCATTTTGAAGTTACGTGTCCATACATTAATACCATTGTATTTGGAAGTTATCTCAATTAAGAGTTCGCTGCATATTAATATTCCTACTGGAACCTGACGCATGCACTCATTTATGCACCAAGTTACTACTTTTGACCTGGCATTTACAAAATATCTGTTAAAGTTATTAGAATACAGAACCCTAACTGAGCGTGGCTCGACCCATACCAGTCCGCTTAATTTATTTTATTTTTAAATGTTATGGACATTACATTTAATCATAACTCGCCCAGGGAATCTGTTTAGTAGGGAGAGATAAGTTTCGGAAACAGCTTACACAAGGAATCGTTGCTCGCCAGAGCCACCTCATTATGGGACGTCCATTAATTACGTGAGTTTAAAATAAGGAGGGGAGGGGTTGGTATAATCTCACCAAATCTTAATTAAAGGAGGGAAGATCAATAGAAATCTCACGTCAACTTTTTATATAATTTTTCTCCTCTTGTTTTACAGAAAAAAATGTAGTATACAGAAGACATTTAGAGGCATGAAGCAAAATACATGAACATATCGAATAAACCTTACGTAATTAATTGACATCCCTTTAATGGTATAAAAGGGCGTTTCGTTTGAAGAAGTTGTCGGAAGAGGTTTATTTATTGATGTCTGAACGCTTTCAATTTTACCCACCAGTGTGGCTCAGTACGCTGAGGCGGCGCACAGTGGAGGTACAATGACTGTGATCACAGCCCTGAGGTGAGCCATGTGGCACCTTCATCAGGCTCAAATCTGGGTCATTGGGCATACTCGAGCGGAGCTCATCCTGCGCGCACCAACTTCTACAAAACTAACCGTCCACCTGAGCAGCCACCCCCACCCCAGAATTGGTCTCTTCCGAATTACCCGCCATTACATCAGGAGTGGTGAGGAGAGGTGCGTTTCATTATCCATTAAGGGACCCACGGGGAGCAGCGTGGACGCAGCCCGCGCCACGAACCAGGCCGAAGACCCTCCCATAACCTGACCTAACCGCATAAGCCTCTTTATGATTCCCAAGCGCATGCCCGGCCCCACGCGGCCCCTCAGGGCAAGGCGGAAGCCGCAGCGACCGAACACCTCGCAGGTATGCCCCGTCGCGCGTTCCACCGCGCCAACCGACTGCGCAAAGCGTCACTGAATAACGCGGCTCCCACACTAGGGCGCGCTCCTAGTGCGCTTTCCTATGCACCCAACCGACACGCAAATCGTCACTGTATGAGCGCAAGTTTCCGCGCACTCCTCCAAGCTTCGCGGTGCACACCATAGTGCACGTTCCCGCCGCAGGTCCCGAAGGCCCCCACAGATCTCACAGGGTGTTGCTGCCGTACTCGGGTAAAAATCCATGCACTACCAGTGTCCACTTATATAGAGGACCTATTATGGCACCAAAAAGGCTAAGCTCTCAACAGCAGGGATGGCACACCTGACCCCAGATGCCACGCAAGTGAGCAGCGAACCACCCCGGAAAAAAGAATCCGGGGTTGTGGTACGGGCTGTTTCATTCCGCAGTGCTGTGCTGGCAGCAGAGGTGCACCAAGCCTCTGGGGGGCTTGGTCTTCGTTCATCTGGACACTGTAGCAGTCAGGGCAAGCTTGCTGACCGACTTGAGCTGCGGCCAACACCATAGTGCGCCTAGTTGCAGCTTGACTACCCAAAAGCCTGCCATCCACACAGGGAACACGACCTGCACTGATCCCACAACCCTCAGGACGGGAGAGACGGGACCGTAGACGCCGGACACGAGTCTCGGGGGTGGCAGGGGCAGCAACGGCACACCCCATTTAACCGCCCCTACAGGGATCCACGCCCTACGGCCAGCAATTTCCAGACGCAATAAGTACAAGACCGACACCAGCAGGCATCAAAATTTACCAATCATCATATATCAGAACACCTCCAGCTCTTTCAACCTACCGCATCCTTCCAGAGGGAGAAATATCCCCATCGCCCTGACCAGCACCCATTCTGGATAAAAAAAAAAAAAGCAACGGGGTTTTGCTCAGGTACCCCGGGTGCGACATGCCCGTATCCAGGCTAGCACAGAGGAGAGCCCAGTCCTCTGGGGGAACAGTGGAGGTTCAAGAAAATCCTTGGGCAATGGAGGGCCCGCTGCACACGGGTATTTTCCGATCTCGCGACCATTAATCCCCTCCACCACCAGCGAAAACCTCCACCAGGGAGCAGGCTTGAAAGAATTACCCGCCATTACAGCGGGAATTGTGAGGCTAGGCACACTTCGTCACCCGTTAGGGTGTCCGCGGGGAGCGACGGTGACGCGGCGCCCGCCATGAACCAAGCCAAAGAGGAAACCTGGCCGTCTAGCTAGAGCCTCTCCCACGCGCGCCCAGCCCTACCCGCCCCCGCAGGGGACAAGGCGAAAGCCGTAGCGACCGAGCACAGCGCAGGCCTGCCCTTGGCGCACGTTACCCCGCACCCGACCCAAAAGCGCGAACGACAACGACGGGCAACAGGTTCCCATACTACAGAGCATGCTCCTAGTGCATTTTCCACCGCACCCGACCGGCACACCGCTATGGGCGCCACTGACGGGCACAGCTATCCGCGCACTCGTCCAAGCCTCGCAGAGCACCGACATATATCACGATCACACCTCATCAGAAAGCAGAAGCGCTCAAGAGTGTCGCTGCCCACCCCAGGTCAGATGTTCGGACGCGTGAACTACCAGTCCCCCACATATAAAGAAGACCTATTTTGGCAGCAAAGTAGCACATACCGGCGGCCGCGGCAGGCAGTGCCAATCGGCCACCAATCACTGGCAGCAACTAACTGCGAAACCCGGAGGTGGCCACCACCGTTGCCAGATCACACCGGTTTACGGGTACTGTCCATCGCCTCCCATCAGGGTCACGTAACCTCCCTGCATCTTTGGTCTAAGGGAGCGCCCATAAACTACGTGGCTAGGTCTATGGGGGAGGGTGGTGTTGGGTGGTAGGCTACGCTGCGCTACCTGGGGGAGGGGGGGTTTCCGAGCCAACCACGTAGCTTTCCATTCATATCATTTTTTACAATTAAAATGAGGTAGAGAAGATACAACAGCATGTGAATATTTATTTCCTTCATTTAATTATCTGCGTATGAATTTACAATAATCTGCCAAGAGAAAACAGTACAAAATGTCTTCTGGAATCAAAAGGGAAAAAAGCTATGAGCTACATGGTGGTGGTGGTGGGGGGGGCGGGGTGTTTAGAGGCAAAAGCCACGTCGGGGTACTTGTGGGGGAGGGGGTTTCACATGAGGCCAAATGGAGCTACGTGGTTTATGGACGCTCCCTTACCGCCATGAGCAGCAGAATAGGGACGAACCCTCTAATCCGCATCCATCGGTCTCACCGCCTAAGCGTTGGTAATGGGTGCATACCGGCGGGATGAAGCACTGCTATTCACCCCAGTCTTCCGTATACCAGGGTCTAGCGGTCCGTTCTTTGGTCCATACCGGCCGCAGGGGGAACCACTTCACCTGATCGCCGACACCCGCCTCAGCAGCAGCCGCAACCCAAAACCGGAATACGACTACCACCTACAACGACGAACGCCGTCTTACCGGTACCGTGTGTATCCTTTCTACAAGGTCCACCACCTCCCTGAACTCCGACCGACCCGCAATCCGAGAGCCATGACACCGGCACAACCGGAGCATCGGAACAGTATTCAATCCCGGCAGCAGGATGCATCACAGCACGTTTACTGATCGTATACGTGCTGTCCGCCCTACCGAAGGCAGCAGAGACGCTACTTCCGTGAGTCGCCAAATAGGGCAACACAGGACCCACACTCAGTGACCTCGGTACTGCAGTTTCTCCGCTCTGCAAGGTCCAACCTCGTCGCTTGAACCATCGGCCCGGTTTGACCAGCGAGCCAAGGTACTGACCACCAGCCTCCCCAAACAGAAGGCAGTGGCACAGTGAGCATACCGGCAGCGGGGGCTCCACTTCACCCGACTAAGACCCCAGTCTTCTAAAAACCAGGGTCCACCAGTCCGAGGGCTTCCGTTCAGCAGGGTAACCCCAAGGACCCCCAGGAAAACCCGCAGCGCAGGAACCGCGGGCGATCCGGAGCATCGGAACAGTGTGCATTCCTCGTGGCAGGGTGCCCCACTCCCTGTCAGCACGTTCACAACGTATACTGCCGGCACCTTGTGTCTCTCGCCCCAAGAAGCTCATTATGACTGAAGTCACTTTGGTACTCTTGTTAGAGAGGCTTCTCTTACAACGTTTGAAGAGTCACCGTCGGGGTCACTTTAGTGAACACCTACCGCACATTTATTTCTGACAGGTGAAGCCCGTTGCTCCCGTCTTCAATGGGATTGGGTAGTCAACCAGCAGTTTCAAGGGTACGTGCAGTGCGGTCTGCCGAGGGCTAGTCTCGGATACTAGGGCTTGGTCACGATCAAGTCCCTGCACCTCAAACGACTACCCTACGAGTGTACTCTGAAAACTCGGGGGGAGGGGGGTGCCTCCCCGTTTCCCACCCCAAGCCGAAGGTTTCTTCTGTAACGGCCGTCCTAACTGCTATTTTAGGTGGTTTTACGCTTCCACCACGTGAATGCCGGGACGGTCCCCAGTATCCGCCTCATAAACCATACATTTCACAAACAAAAAAATACACTTATCACACTTAAAACACAGTCACATGTTTCGCAGACAAATGACAATACTTCACTTTTCCCATTAGTACAAAGTACTACCGGCAGTAGGTATAAAACGCTTGTTATCAGCAAGTTCATGCTGCGGTAAAAACAAAGCTCTAAATTTGACCATGCAAATGACGAGTAAAACTCATCACAGGCAGTCGACCATAACATGTTCTGGAAAGGTGGTGAGGAAGAAGAACGCTTTCAATTTTATTTGGCATATTCGGAGCGTAAAACCAATAATTAACGGATTGAAAATTTAATTTTAAATTTAATTGTGGTCCTACTTCGGAATTTCTCTCAGACATTGTGAAAGCACGTCCATGACGGACAGGGGAAGTGAAACGGTGTGATTTCAAATCCAGCCAGCTGCCTATTATCCTTAGTTAAACGCTGATTTTAGGTGGGTTTCCGGTATCTAGGCCAACGCAGCACTGGTTCCCACTCTGAGCCTCAGAAGTACACATTTGACGGAAAGAATACTCATCTTCCTTTATGAAGTTAGATTTCCATCGTGTCTCTACTCCAGTTTCCGGTTCTGAGTGCAGTAATGACAAAGAATGATAGTTATGTTCGTGTATAGTACATTCGCCTTCAACGCCAGTTCTAGAACAAGCTTCTGCATCAGCAAGTATCACAATAAACCTTCGTACTCAGTCAAAGGCTGATAACATACGAGTATGAGGTCAACAGAAATGTTATCAAAGTGTAAGCTGACCTGGCTTCTCTTGGTTAACAAGATGAACGAAACAACACACCAATCGCATGTGATAATCGTTTTCCTCGCTTTGTTTTTTCTTTCTTAGTGAGGGGCCGAGAACTAATCAGAGACGTTTTAAACGCCTCGAAAGGTCATCAATACATCTATCTGTATATTTGTATGTTATTTATACAAATCCACAGTTTTTATCCGATCTCGATGAAAATTAGCACACGTATACTTTAAAACATGGCGAAAAATACTGTCTGCATTCTGTTTACAAAAACCCACATCATATCCCCCATCACCTTCATTAAGGAAAGTTTACACGTGCAACGGTTCAGTTTTTTTGCAAATATCTCTAAAACCGTAGAGAAATCGGCTAAAGTGGATAGTGATATTCTGAAACCCAATAAAATGTACTGCTTATTGATGCTGGATCGGTTCCGGTCGTACAGTTAGTGACCGAGAATATTCTCTGCTCCTCCATTCTCTTAATGTGCCCATACCATCTCAATCTAGCCTTCTATATCGTTTCCTGAACGGTTTCCTCCTTTACTGTATCTCTAAACGTTTCGTTCCTTTATCCTATTCCTTCTTAAAAAGCCTAGTATGCTTCTTAGAAATTTAATTTCACTTCCTTCTAATATCTCGCTTCTTCAGTGTCCAGGATTAAGCACATTACGTCAGGATAAAAATATAGAACGCGCTATAGATTACACCCCTACTTCTCTGTGGCACAACCCTGTTCCATATCAGGCATCTGACGCTTTTTAAAAATTTCTCTGCATGCCTCTCGCTTTCTCTTTTGTCGCCACTGTTCCTTCTGCTTTCCTCTACACTTCCCAGGTATTTGAAGCTATTCATCTTCTCCAGTTGTTTCTATAGCCACAGAATTCCCTTGGTTATTGTGTTCTTCTTTCTAGTTATTACCGTACAGTCACATTAAATTTTCTACCATATTTGCCCACACTGCCCGCCATACATCCTGACTTTTTACCACTTTCCCAGACCACCAGGTAAAGCACTCAATTTCATACTTTCCACTCCCATCCTCACTGCCACCTCATACATTATATCATCCATGGTTATTATGAAAAGTAGTGGTGAAAGGACACTTCATATTTTAGCCCGTTTCTTTGCTTCATACGATCTGGTCTTTCTGCCTTTATACGACTATGGCAAAGTTCATAAGTCCAACCTCTACTCCGTGTAATAGGAGACGGGCAAAGGGATGAAATGAGGGATTGTCTGCGGGGGTGAGCGTCGAATTATATTCGGTCTATTAACAAGTAACTTTGCACAAGATCAGCTAAAAAAAAATAAGCAGCCAGGATTCACGGATCTCACTTCACGTTTATCGTAAAACCAATTGATCTCTAGCTAACAGAAGGCGTTTTGCAGGCGATGAAACGTTTGGCTCCAGTTCGATGGTTGGAAAAATATAATTCTCAGGCAAATAAATGAAGTGATTTAGAACAAACTTGTGTTAGAAAGCTTTAATTAAGTGTCCTGCGACCAGTTCGTATGTTTCAGTAGCCAATCTCCCATTAAAAGTGCATATCACGGATGAGATGAATTATTATTAGAACATTATTCGCGTGGTGATGAAGGAGATAAGGGGTAAACACTGTCTTTAAAGGAAAAATTTGATTTCAGTTTGATGGAAATAAATTCATTTAAGTCTCAAACAAATAAATGAATGATTTGAGAAAATTTTGTCTAAGATAGCTCTAATAAAGTATATTGTGGTGGACCGTCATACGGACAGTCGGTTGAAGACATTTACCCTAGTGCGCCATCTTGATACCAACTATCGTTAAATATAGACCCTACTATCAAGCCATAATATTGTGGATAAGGAGTGGTGGGGGAAACAGGCAGTGCGTAGTAATATTATATCCCTCGAAAATATCTGGTAATAAATTGCGTGTTGGTGTATGTCATTATGCCTCGGGTACCATCTTGAAAGCATTATAAGATTTACGCATTTGTGCGAAGCAAGTAGAATGTTTATAGTCCATAATTTTCATGATAAACGGCGGTTGGGTCCCACCAGCAGCAACAGCATTGTTTTTTGGGCATTGAAAAAACAATTAGCGTCAGTCAAAAAACTGCAGAATGATCCCTACGTTGCATCTACTAACCACTATTACATTAATCTACCAATAAAGAACCTCCGTCTGGGCATACAGATTTGGGTTTTCCATAGTTTCCCCAAATCCCTCCAGCCGAATGCCGGGATGCTTCCTTTAAATAGGCCATGGCCAAACCTTTTCCGTTCCTTGCTCTATCCCCTCTAATTACCTCGACGTTGACCAGGTGTAAAGCCATAAAAAAAAAAGATGTCAACAAAAATTATTATTGCTATTTTTCATTCCTGTGACTTATGATTCTTCTCCTTTTGTGATCATATTCCACTGCTATACACAGGAAAAGAAATTACTAAGCTTCTGAGATCCTACGTGGGTTTAGTCTTTTCTCTTGAGTTCATCAACCAATTCCAAGAAAACAGGTTTCAGACACCGTAAGCAAGGAATGCTTCCCCGTTTCCTGCACGTATGGCTATGTACTCGAGATTAGACTCATTAACAACTGTTCAGACGCTTAACGAAAACAGAACAAAAACAAGGACATTACAGGCGACAATTATTAACATACTTAACAAGCGCCTGGAAGTGGAGGCTGTTATTGGTGTTTGCTTCACCCAAAACAGAACATACGAAAATTCATTGTTTACAACTGCTTTATAGTTTCCCCTTAATTTTTGAGTTTCAGTAGCTTCATGTCTTCAATGGAATTGTCAAAGACCTTGCTTACTGCTTGCATTTATATGCATTAATCTTTTTAAAGAAGCAGGTGGTGTTGTCTGAACTGACTATGTTAGTAAATGCTTTATACATAATCTTTGGGGTACACGAATATCGTATAGGAATAATTTGTAATTTTATCGTAAAATAGTGATATGAAATAATTCTGAGTAGAGTGTGTGGATCTGTGGATAATGTGAAAGACTAACGCAATGAATATTCTGGATTGTTTTTAGCAGTTTCCACGTGTGAATCTAAACTAAATACCGCCAATGCAACCGTTGTTGTTGTTGTGTGGGATTATTTTGTTATTTTTTGTTTTGTTTTTTTATTACTTAATGTCGCGCCTGTTTTACCGTTCACGGAGGTATCAGCGACAAATATGTAGTGACAATTTCCCCTTTGTTTATAGTTTTGGATAAATCATTTATAAGCAGAATTCTAAATTTACAATTTGCTGATGGCTTTCTTTGTAAATTTTTTTGGTGTTATGAGATATCCTTAGCTGATCATCCCCCCAGCAGAACAGCAACGGAAAAAAGGCTTTGAAACAAAATTGTATTCATATAATACAATACAATACAATACAATACATTCATTTTCCATTGATACCAATATAGAGACGGGCTCTGTGTTATGTAGAAAGTTGTCAATTTATAAATAAACACTTGCATAGCAAAGTAATACATACACCAGAAGTTGTACAGTCATAGCATACATGATACATTAAACAATTGCATAACAAAATGACCGAGCGGGGCAGTGTAACGGTTAGCGTTCTCGCCTCGCATTCGGGAGGACGGCGGTTCGAATCCCCGTCCGGGCATCCAGATTTGGGTTTTCCATGGTTTCCCAAATCACTCCAGGCAAATGCCGGGATACTTCCTTCAAAAGGCCATGGCCGAATTCCTTCCCATTCCTTGCCCCCATCCTTTCCCGTCTCTAATGACCTCGCTGTTAAGAGACGTAAAGCAGTTACAAAAAATAAAATAAAAATAAAAATAATAAAAACACCAGATGATTTACAGTCATACCATACATTGTATAACAAAACAATACAGACACCAGATGATGTGCAGTCACAGCATACATGGTACATTAATTATGTCAACTACATTTACAAAAACTACTGGCAGTTTATTTTGCAAATGCCTTAGAAATAAATTCTTCGACAGAGTAGAAGGAGTTGTCAATTAAAAATACTTTCAATTTATTTCCTGAATTTATTCTTTTCATCTGCTAGACATTTAATATGTGTTGGGGGCTTGTTGAAGATATGTATCCCTGAATATCGGTCCCCTTTTTGAACAAATGACAAACGACTTGTAATCCTTGAGAAGATCATTTTTACTTCTAGTGCCATCATTGTGTATTTTAGTATTTGTTTCAAACAAAGTATAATTTGTGACTACAAAGGACAGTATTGTGTATATATACTCAGCCACCAATCTTAAAATCCGTAACTTCTTGAACAGCTGTCTACAAGTTCTATTGCTAACCCTACACATAATTCTTATACTCGCTTTTGGGCTCTGAACACTTTATAGTTAGAATTGCCCCAGAATATTATTCCATATGACATTCAGGAGTGAAAATAAGCAAAATAAACTAGCTGCCTCATATGGAGATCACCTATAGCTGAAATTGTACGAATTGCAAACGTGGCTGCACCCAATCGTTTTAGTAAGTCACAAACATGTACACTACCTTCCAATTTAAATTGTGATCATTATGCAGACCTAGAAATTTCACACACTCTACCTCTTGAATGGACTAGCCTGCAAATTTTATGTCTATATCTGGTGTTAATCTGTGTGACGTACTGAATGGCATATATAAGGTTTATCAAAGTCTAAAGACAAGCCATTAGCTGTAAACCATTTATTAATAAGTCAAAGACATAATTTGGAATATATTCTGTAGATAAAGCAGGAGTATTTTTAATTCCTATGTTTGTGTCATCCGCAAATTGGACAAATTTTGAGTTTTTAGATGAAACACGGGATAGATCACTTACATATATTAAAAACAATAGTGGCTCCAATATAGAACTCTGAGGTACTCCTCATCTGATTAATTCCCACTCATAAAACAGTGGACCACTTAAGGCAGCCTTAAAATTATCCATTGACAGTTTCTGTTTTCTGTTCAGAAGGTAAGAACTAAGCCATTTATTAACAATGCCATTTATACCATAATACTTTAATTTCTGTATCAAAATTTTATGATCTATTCTACACAGTCAAATGCCTTATATAAGTCACAAAAAAATTCCCACCAGAATTAATTTATCATTTATTACTTCTAAAATATCGTCATTTAATGCAAATATAGCTTTCTCTGTTGAATGACTCTTTTGAAAACCAAATTGTGATTTAGTTAGAATTTTATTATTTTTAAGGTGTTCGAAAACACTATTGTACATACATTGCTTTCTCAAAAACTTGGAGAAGGCTGGTAGTAATGAAACAGGACGGTAAATCGATAGGTTGACTTATCTCTCTTTTTACAGAGTGGTTTAACTACTGCATACTTAAGCCTTTCTGGAAAAGTACCCTCACGTAAAGATATATTAAGCAGATAACTTAGTATATTACTTAATTCTGTGGAGCACATTTTAATTGATCTGCTGTAATCCCATCATAACCACCTGAGTATTTGCTCTTGAGGGACCGGATAATTTTTCCTATTTCTTCTGGAGTAGCTAAATTTACAGACATGGTGTTGAATTTTTCTTGAAATCCTGTTTTGACAAAATCCATACAGTGTGTCACTGAACTAATGGCAGTCAATTTATCAGCAACAGACAAAAAATGTTTATTAAATAGATAAATTAGATTCTACTGAATTTTCTTTGATAAAAATGTCATTACTTGTTTGATTATTTTCTCCTATTTCCTTTTTTACAATGTCCCAGATTGTTTTAATTTTTTTTCAGAATCATGAATATGATTATGTTTGTAGTACATACTTTTAGATTCTTTAATAACCTTTTTCAGTATTTTGCAGTACTGTTTGTAATGTGTTTTAACATTAGCATTCTGACTGTACCTAGAGGCAATATATAACTTCCTTTTACAAATGCATGATGTTCTAATGCCCATAGTTATCCATGGTTTTTGTTCTTTTCGAGAAGACCGACACTTTTTCAAGGGGAAGCAACTTTCAAAGTAATTTAATAGCATACTACTAAAAATGTTGTATTTTTCATTCATACCTTGTGCACTGTAAAAATGTTCCCAGTTTGTGGTATTGAGGCACTTTCTAAAACAAGTCGCTGACTCATCATTTATTACTCGCTGAAGTTTAAAAACATTACTCTTAGAGCTAATTCCCATTGAAGTGTTGATAGTTTATAACTGGGAATCGTGATCCTATAATCATTGGCCTGAATTTCAGTCAGATCATTATTGGCAGATGTAAAATTCGCATTTCGTCTTGGAAAATTAAGACATTGTTTATATGGTTTTTATATCACGTCTTTCAGTATAAAATCATGAAATCTTGTTTTTGAGATTTGTTTGCTTTTACCTCAAATCAAAGGCATCACTTGTGTCGTTTTACTTGGACCACTTGTTTATTTTTTTAATGTAATTTTATTCATTTTTTGAGTATATTTTTGCTCTGGTACTTTTGCCCAAACATTTAATAAGACCATTCAGCATTTGATTCTAATTTAATTTTAACAAATATTTTTGGTGCCTCGTGATTTATTCCCACATTGTCCCTGAGCCAATGTTTCTGTTAAAACATCTATGAAATATCTAGGAATTTTTCTTCACTGAAATAAGAATATAATAGATGTCTCAAAAATATTTTATTCTGTGCAAAAACATTCAGAAACAGTAATGTAACTTCTGCCTCTGCTAATATTGGTCTGATAAAACAAATTTTAGTCACCCTCCAATCAGTGGATCCTGCAAATTAATCGCCACGCTTTTGGCCACGCGAGAGCCGAAATTGTTCAATATGAGTGTTTTTCCAGCAGCAGACTTCCCTTATTTGCTAGCATTTCACCCCCCCCCCCCCCCACACACGCACACACATTCACTCAGTACCTGTACACACACTATTCGCTAATTTCCCTCTCTGCCACAAGACGTCGCTGTAACTTTGCAAGATTCCAGCAAAATACGGGAACCATTGGAAGTTGCAGTAAATTGTATTTACTGGCAGCCATTCATGTCGTCTTACATTCAGAAATTATGGACCATTCTTCACCTTTCAGAAGTACAACGTCCATTCTGTGGTGGTCACTATTTCCTCGTTGACTGACGGACCTGACAGCTATGCTCGATACCTAATCGCCCTGTCTACCCAGTGTCGGTACCTTTCGACACCTAACATCCTCCACCAGCTTAACTAACCCTCAGATAATTTTTATTGATTATTCCTTTGCCCTTTTTAACAGTCATTATCACTTAATACAAGCTCTTGTACATTTTATCGTCGACTGAAGTTATTGTCACTGTATTACGTAGAAGAGACCGAGAGTGGTGGGTGAATGGTTAATGTTTTGGCTTCGCATTCGGTAGGACGCCGGTTCGAATACCCGTCCGGGCATCCAGATTTGGATTTTCCATCGTTTCCCCAAATTACTCCAGGCGATCGCAGGATGCTTCCTTCAAAAGGCCTTGCCCGAATTCCTTCCCGTTCCTTGTCTCCTGTCCCATCCCGCCTCTAATGACCTCGACGTCGACAAGGCGTAAGCCATAAAAAATTACATTGTAGAATTGTGTGACTTTAGCATTGGCTTTGCTGCATTACGGTTATATGTGAGGTTTAAACACAGGGTACCTGATACCCGACAGACGGCGTTAAAATAGTGTCTAATGTATTTCTTTGTTAATTTTTTGATAAGACATAAAGTTTCTTCTCCATCGCCAGTTAAGGAAGCATGATAACATCGATCTTAGATTTTAAGTTTAAAACTGTGAAAATCTGTCTAAACCAATTTAGCAAATTTCAAGTTATGCCAGCTTATAGCAAAAAGGTTTAATGTTCAGAACAGATTTTAATCTCGTGCTTCGGAGTCAGGAAAAACAGCGTGATGAAACTTGCCACAGTTTTAAGTCAGAATCTAAGCTTTCAAACTCTGGAAACCCTATCTAAATTGGTTCAGTAGTTCTCATGTTACAATAGATTGTAAATAAAATCTTTTGAAGTTTAATTTCCTTCGCCGATGTCACGTGACCGAGCGTCGTGAGACAAACCTCTGGTTTTAAGTCAGCTTTCAAATTTTAAAAAACCCGTATCAAAATCTGTTCAGAAGTTTTTGCGAGATTTCGGAACAGACAGGCAGAGACAAGGACAGAATTGTTATAATATAATTTTCATTAGCGCCATACTCCTGACAACATTTCTGGCTGATTAAATAAGTCACGTATCGCAATCAGTACAGACCGGACCAGAATGGTAACTAAAATTACACGTTACAGCATAATGAGAAAGGATTTCTATATTTATTGTTAACTTACGTCACTTTAATTGTCACTACGTAACTGACCTCGTAGATTCAGTGCGATGTAAGTAGCCCCAATTTTATCGTGATCTATGGTATTACCGAGTTTTCCAACTACAAAGTTTTCTGTTATTAGACATATATTTCTTTATTGTGTAGAAACATGGGATATATTCATTTTCACTAAAAAATGAATAAAAATTTCCAGTGGCTTGCACGCAATTTTGGTGTCAGTACTAGCATACAAAAATGCGTCAAATGTATTTTAGTTTGTAAATGCAGTAACATTATTATCAGAATCATTTTTCTTAAAAACGAAATATGCTTGAACGTGATTCTAAAGTTATATGGAATTATTCTGATACTTGTACTTTCGAGATAACCAAGACACACGTGTATTCATGAAATAATAGGAATACTTAGTACGCGAAAAACACATGACATTAGATTATGTTTCATTGTTTGAACTAAAGGTTAGAAAATTAGTTTTTAATTTTAACTAACGTCTGATAAATTGACAGAAATGGAAAACTTGATGGCGGAGTCCAGTGGACTCAAAGGTATTAATTTTTACGTAAAATTTTAACCCTTTAGTACTAAGTAATATTATCGTTAATTTGTTCAAGTATAAACAAAAACAAGTTATGGACTGCAGTGTGCCTTAAAACTTCTCAACTCGGAGTGTTCTGTATTGCGGGGTACCACCCGATTCCAAACTCATTTCATGTTCAAATACCTTCAGATATGCGGTATTTACCATGCGCAATATATTTACATTATTAAGTAAGTTCATATTAATACATAGCAGATGTTAAACAGATAATTCGGCAGACATCACTGTTAATAAATCACTTATGCTACATACATTATTCTAGAAGGTGATTTTTCGTGACAAACCCTTTTTCTCCCTTCTTACATAACCAAAATAAGGTAACTTTTTTAAAGATTAAATTCTCCGCTTCTGATGATCGTGAAATCATTTCATATAATTTTAATTTACGTATGCCCTTTCTCTGGAGTGTGCAATTCCCGCACTGGCCCACTAGTGTGAATGTAACGTCATATTTGAGAGGAAAACAAGGTACTGAAAACAACACCTTTGACAGCGGGTAAAACACCTTTTGATCTGAAGTGCCACATAATGGCTACATTAAAATTTCCCCGGCGCGCTGTGAACAAATATATATTGATGAAATGCATGAAAAAAAATCTTTCCAAACAGACATTATCTTTGTAATGTAATAATTTGAAATATGCATTTTCACAGCATGTCGTTAAAGGAGAAAGAGACCGAGAGGGATGGTGCCAAGCCAGAGAAGACGGAAGAAGAGGATGCTGAATGGGTAACGCTCGTGGTGCCCCCAGATGGGGGATGGGGCTGGGTCGTTATGGCGGCAAGCTTCTGCTGTAATCTCATCGTCGATGGGATCATCTCTTCTTTTGGGATGTTCCTCACTGACATCTCGGCCGATCTGAATGAGTCCAAGGCACGTGTTGCTATCATCGGATCGCTCTTATCAGGATTCTATCTAATAGCAGGTCAGTCACACGAATAGTTTTGGAGCCCAATAATGAGTTCCTGCTGGTGTTATATTTCTATAATACTGCTAAAATAAGTTTTTATTAAAATTTCGGATTATATTTAGTAATATATTGTGTATTGTAATAGGAAGTATTCACAGTAACCATTTTCTTCTCATACAACATATTTTTGCAGATACTTGAGTTAGCCGTCTGATTAGCAAGGGGAGGGGTGTAAAGGGGACTCATACCTATAAATTTGTAATTAGATTTTCTTTTGTAGAAATTCAAAAGCAAGGCTTATCATATGTAACATTAATAAACCAATTCAGTCGCAAAGTGTCTTTAACAGCAGTTGGTAAACATTAATAGTATATCCCCATTCTAATGATGATTATTCATAATACCCCTACCCGAAGTCCTAAGACCTTGTAATCTTAACAGCGAGTGTATATTTCATTTCTTCCTCTTCGCTGAAAATGTGCTTTCTCGTTAACTATAGCCACGTTATTGAAAGACGAAGGGTTTGCTTTGAAAGCAAAGTAGCACTGTACCAGAATCAACAGAAAATGTAATAGTCATTTTTCTTGTATGAAACATTTAATGAACGAATAGCTCAGTTCGGTATCATATATATATATATATATAAGGTTTCTTTCTAATGGACTACGAAGAAGTGTCACTAAAAAATATTACAGAGGTGATTATGGTACTTGGCAGAAGATTTGTGTACGTATGCAATTTAAAAATGAATGTTTCTCAGTTCGCATTTAAAAGTGAAATTTTGGAATTAAACATATAATCTTGCGGTGATAAAAATATTTTATACTTTCTTTCAGATCGCACGTTTAAGAAATAAAAAAACTAGATTGTCACCGTATGTTCAATTTCAGTGTCTGTATTTTGCCAATTTAAAGGTATTGTTTGTTGTCTTCTCGTCCCTATCCAATCCAGTCATTACTACAAATTCTGTCTTGAAATGGTATACACATTATATTTTACATGATTTTTATACCCGTTTGCTTACCTGCATTTCTAATGATGGGTTTTTCTTATAGTTATTTCCATCTAGTGCAACTAAAGGAGAACTTTGCTTTGGCGTATTGCTATGCGTTTCTATTCATTAAATCATCTTCCGTGGCCTAAAATAATTTATGTACACATTTTTAATAGTGAATTAGCATGTTTCTGGAAATCTATTATTATATGTTAACTTTTATTACTTTTACTTTATGGGCCGTTCATTAATTACGTGGGATGTTTTTGTCGGATTTCCCTTCCCCTTGGCAAGATCTGGTGCGACCCCTACTCTTAACGTTGGATTGAGTTCATATTTTTGAAGACTTTTTTTTTTAGCTCTAAGAAGATGAGGTGAGATTTTTACTGACCACAGCCTCCCCTTAATTGAGATTAGCTGGACCGCCAACTTATTTTGAGCTCACATAATTAATGGAGGCCTCCTTATGGCAACACAATCATTTTTTTCTAATTTAAAGAAAAATACCAGTTTTAGTTATGATAAATCTAGTTTGAGATCTGAGAAGTTAGAAATTAGTAAGTTTGTCTTGGTTTCAGATAATACAAACATTATCATCTGGCCAAAAGTAAATTTTGTACCTTAGGTATTAAAATGAAAAACATAATAAGTCTCAAAAATTAAAGCTGGAGAACGGTTTGGTAAAACATAGCTCGGCTTTATTCAAAACATAGAAAATTTAATGTTTTGAGTGCACTATGTCTTTTTTTCTGTTACATATTTCACGATGTTTTTATTTTACCGCTGTTTTTAAAGCGTTAAACTAAAATGAAATATAAAATACTATAATGCTATTAAATGAGACATTAGCTATGTTTCTTTCACAAATACAAAAACAATGTCTGAAGGTGGATAGCAATCATAGTACATCTTGACACCTTCTAGTGAATGCTTAATGGTTATTTTCAACTATCAGCAGCATTTCTGAAGTAGTCGGCATTTGAAACAACAAGGAATAAATTGTTTCCACTGACTAGTAACTATGTGAGAGATCGGAGGGAAGGTAAGTGGAGGAAGTCTTCGTGAACTTCCTTCCCAAACTATTATCCGAACTAGCAGAAATATAAAACTTTTTTCTACATTTCTTTCATTTTGTCAGGATCTGTGCCATGCAGCACTTACTTTATGACTTGTTTCCCTGGGTAACTGTGTAAGAAATGTTGCTACTTTGTAATTAACAAATGTAACTTCAGATTTTAATCATATCATGTATCAGCTTTATGTCTCTGGTGCATGTTAGACGTTACATTTGGCGATAAGAATTGTATCTGGAAATTATAACTGCTGTAAAATATCTTCTAGTCATAAAAAAACTGTTGCTAGTGGGAAAAAATATTTTTAGCTGGCGTGTTCTGTACTTGAATTTTAGCTAGATAAATTCTACTTAACTGTTATCTTCAGTACAGAAACGAAATGAATTATAATGCAGGAATAATTTAATCAGTATCTCAAGCGAAAAAGAGAGACTTCATAGGAATGATGGTATTTAATAAGGTATATAGTTTCATATCATACCCCATTCCTCCATGGCTCCCACCTGCCATATTTAAATAATGATAATAATCTGTGTTAAATACTTTCATACTTTTGTTCTGTTACTTTTTTACTTGTTGTTTAAAGTAGTTTGTTTGAATAATATGCTAAGAACTAATTATATAGTTACTTTATTAAATATTTTGAACAACTAAAAAAATTCATTTCAGGCCCGTTTGTATCAGCCCTGGCCAACCGCTACGGATTCCGTATTGTTGTAATAACAGGAAGTATTATTGGCTGCCTTTCATTTTCTGCTTGTTTTCTTGCTGCAGATGTATTATATCTATGCATTGTTTATGGATTCATTGGAGGTAATTATCGTAGAGATCCATGATTCAGTTATTAATAATTTATTATAATACAAATTATTCCCCATTACACCTTGTTATAATTCATCACCTCAACTGCTTAACACAGATGTTTACTGATTTTGTAACAAAAGCGAACAAAATATAGATCACAATTACATTTATTTCTCAAAAATAATTCAGCTATTATATTTCACTAAGATATACTGATCAAAAATAAAATCTTTTTATCTAGTTTTTTCATATGTTCATTTTATTAGTTTAAATAATTTGTGATTTTTAAACAATATTTAATGTTGCATAAGTAGTAGAAGAACAATCATACTATAGAATACACGAGTATTATTTATTACTTTTTAATAATACTTATTCTTACCTTAGTTCTATGTATCTACAAAGTGAAGTATAAAGTTTATTTTCAGCTGCCCTATACTGGTTATGACAATATCTGCATTTATTTATTTATTTAGCAGTAACCCACAATTTCATTTGCGTGGAGTGTTATTGTTCAGAGAAGAACTACATCACTCGCCGTCGTTGTGGTTCCCTGAACGCAAATTCTTTTTGCACGAACGGTACCCACAGCAAACTTCTTTCCTCCGAATGGTAAAGACTCTTATGGTCGTAATAACCATGTGACAGGGTTTTAATTGTATGCCCGTTCCACCCCTATCGTAGCCGCCTTAACCTAACCCGGTAATCCTACCGGCTATAGTGGAATTCAGGTAACGTGGAATACGAACCACGGAAGAATTCTGGCGTACTTCACAATTGACAGCAAGCTGGGCCAGAGGTGAAAATCGAGTTATGAAAATCCCCGCCAAGACGGGGATCCGAACCGGGTACCATTCGCTCTCCTGTTAGACGTCTTAACCACTGAGCAACCAGACCACTCTCCCTCCGAATAGCATGATGCCGTCCGTACGCTAAAAACAAGATAAACATTGCGACTTCAAGAGGTAACTTACCTTTAAATAGCTGCTAATTTGTGGACACTTTTATTTTAATTCCTTAGCTTTTCGACGTCACATCAAAATTAAATACACCCTATTTCACTCGCGGAACCACGGGATACACATTATTCAAAACCCAATCGCGTCCGTGGGTGAATTATCTTTAAATTATCAATCAGCTTTACATCACAGCAAAATATAACATACAGTATGTTATCCGCGTAACCACAAGCCATACATTAATCAAAACCCCCATCAAAATCCTACCAATAGTTATTGCATGAATCGCATTCAACACAAACTTATCCTAAATTTCTCAAATCCAAATAACTTTTCCTATTTTACCTGCTGAAGCTCGATTTCTACATTAATCGAAACCCCATAAAAATCAGACCATTAATTTTTGAGTGAATAGCGTATAAAAAATTGATACTAATTTGGTAAATTTCTCAGTTTTCCGAAATGATATAAATATGAAACATACCCTAATTATCCTATTTTACACACGTCACCACGGGCTGTACATTAATTGAAACCTCATCAAAAACTGACCAGCATATATTTTGGGCTTGCGGTCAACTGATAGTAATATTGCAAACCTCTCAGCTTTCCGACATCACATCAAAATGAAACATACCCTATTTTACCCACTACACCAAGGTCCATACATTAATCGAAATTCCCCCAAAAAAATCGAACAGTATTTTACGTGAACCGCATTCAACGAAAAATTGTCCAAAATTTCTCATTTTTTAACATGAAAAAGGCACATAACTATTTTCACCCACGAGATGATCGGATTGATTAGAACTTCACCAAAATCCAGCCAATATTTTTTCTGGATCGTTATCAACCAATAGTGATACTAATTTGGTAAAGTTCTTAGTTTTTCGAGTTCATGTCAATATTAAACACACCCTATTTAATCCGCGTCATTACAGACTATAAAATAATGGAAACCCCATAGATAGCCAACCAGTAGTTTTTTGCATGAACCGCGTATAACGAAAAATTATCCCTAAATTTCTCATTTCTTCAAACTCTTCTATACCCGCGGGAGAATGGGTTGTAGATTAACTGAAACCCCATTAAAATTCGACCAATAGCGGTTGCATGAATCGTGTTTAGCGAAAAAGTGACAGTAATTTTATTTTTAGTTTTTCACTTTTTCGACATCTCATCAAAGTGAAACATACCCTATTTTATCCTAAAGCCATCAGTAGTTTACTAAACGAAATCCCGTCAAAATCCGACCAGTAGTTTTTGCGTGAAACCCGTTTATTCAGACACAGACATATTGCCAGATAGACATAAATTTAAAAAGTATTCCAGTCCTCCTCTGTAAGTTGTTAATAGTGTACCCAATTAGTGTTTATTTTTTATTTTTTTAAGTCTCAGTTATACTGACATTTTTCTTGGCTATAAGTTATAAGTATAGATTTAATTCATACAATACAATACACTTGCATGAGGGCCCTATATTGTTTTTTTCATTCATAAAACTGTTTAACCAAAGTATATTTCTAGATCGGGAATAACAATTTGCTATTACCCCAAATTCAGAATTTAAAATGACTAGTCAGTTCTTAGTTTCGATATCTTACATTTCTGCGATGCCTGTGGCGATATATCTGAAAGATAGAGAAATTAGTTTTACTGTTGGCTAAACAGTCTAAGAGCTTTATTATTGTTAGTTAAGGTTAGTTTTCATCTAGGTGTGACTAAGCGGTCCATTCACAGCTGAAACAATTTCGTTCTCTTTTGGTGGGAAATTTAATTTTATGCAGTTAATTAATATTAATCAAAGAGTTACTTCTTAATGTAATCTTAGCTTATAGTAAAGCCGCAACTGGGAAAAAGTCAATACACTTGAATTTTTTTTAAAGCTACAGAGAAGGGGCATCAACTGTTTTTTTTTATTATTATTATTATTTTTTTATTTGTGCTGTCTGTCTATATTTGGATGAACAAGATTCACGCAAAAAAAAAAAAAAATCTGTTTGTCGAATTTTCACGTGGTTTCGTTTAATATAGAAACCATGGTGTCACGGGCAAAATAGGAAATGTTTCATTGTGACGTGATGTCGAAAAGCTGTAATTTAAAAAAAAAAAAAAATAATAACTTCCAGTTTTCCGCCAAGTGCCATTCACTTAGAAACTAATGATGGGATTTCGATGGAGTTTCAATTAATGTACCGCCCGTGCTCTGCTCCTGCAGGTCTTTTTATTTCTATCATCAGTCTCTCGACTGGTTTGATCCAATCCTCCATCCCCTCCTACTGTGCACTAACCTCTTCATCTCAACAAACCCCGTACAACCTAAGTCCAAAATCATCTGCTTCATATTGCCTAATGTTTTTCTACCTCTACAGTTCTTACCTTCGACTGTTCCCTCCACTAACAAATTGATCAATCCTGCATGTCTCAAAATATGACCTACCATCCTGTCTCTTCTTTCTGCAAGAATCTTCCACAAATTTATTTCCTCCCCCACCCCCTTTTCCATGATTTCCAAAACTCGTTCATTTCGTACTTCATCTGTCCACTTAATTTTCAGCCTCCTTCTGTAGCACCACACTACAAATGCTTCAATTTTCCTTCTTTCTGGTATTCCTAAAGTCCACGCTTCGCTACCATAAAGTGCTGTGCTCCGCAAAGTCCTAGATCAATATTTGAATCTAAAAGATTTCTCTTTTTCATGGAGGCTCTTTTTATTTAGTCCAAAATCTTCCTTCAGTATTTTGTTCAAGCCATTCAGTAATTTCTCAATATCTTCAGCCAGTTCTGTTAACATGAGAATGTCGTCAGCAAATCGTAGCATACTGATTTCTTTCTCCATGAACACTTATGCCACATTAAAAATTTTCTTTTACTTCCTTTATTGCTTCCTCCACATACAAGCTGAATATTAATGGGGATAGACTATAACCTTCTCTTACATCACTTTTAACTGATGCATGTCTCTCATGATTCTCCACTTTTATTATAGCCACATGATTCTTATATTTTGAACATCTTGTCCCACCTGACATTATCAAAAGCTGTTTCTGAATCAACAAATGCCACAAAAGTATCTTTGGTTTTTCTTGATCCGCCCTTCAGGTATTAATCTTAAAGCCAAAATTGCTTCCCTTGTACCGCGGTTTTTCCTAAGCCCAGACTGATCTTATCTTTGGATTCCATTATCTTCTGGGATTTCAGAAGTTATGCGGGAATCTCATCAATTCCGACTGCCTTATTTGATTTCAAGTAATTCGAAGCTCTTTAGAATTCTATCCTCAAAACAGGATCACCCAAGTCATCAATGTTGACATTAACTTCTTTTCCCAATACACCGTTGTTCAAATAATCTCCATCATACAGTTTCTCTATGTATTCCTTCCATTAGTTAGCTCTATCTTCTGACCTTAGAAGAGGTTTCCCATCGGCAGCTTTAATATTTATACCTTTTTTTCTTCATTTCTTCAAAATTCTGTTTGATTTTTCTATTTGCAACATCTACTTTACCTACCTCGATTTCCTTTTCTGGTTCTTCATACTTTTCTTGCAGCCATTTTTCCATTTGCTGTTCATTTGATTTTTAAATTTTCTGTATTGCTCTGTTCATGCTTCGTCTTAAGCATTTTGTGCTTTCTCCTCTGATCCATCAATTTCAAAATTTCTTCTGTGATCCATGGTTTCCGGGCGGCTTTTTCCCTAAAGCCTAATGTTTCTTTACCAGCTTTCATTATTTCTCTCTTCAAAGCTTCCATTCGTCCTCAGTTGAGCTCCTTTCAGAGTTTAACTTCTTAGACCCAAGTCCACCATTTCTGCAAATTTCTCTCTCGTGTTTGTTTCGATTTAGTCAATTTCAGTCTGTTCTGCTTGTATTGCTTCTTTATTCTCTTGAATTTCAGCCTGCACTATATAACTATCAGATTGTGTTCAGAGTCTATGTCAGCTAATGGGTATGCTTTACAGTATAGAACAGGGGTGGCCAACCCGCAGCCCGCGGGCCGCATGTGGCCCGGCATGATCATTTTTTCCGGTCCGCGAGATTCATCACACTTTTACAAAATATATTTATTTTACAATGGCCAGAGTAGTGAAAACATACAGATTTTTTTTGAAAGCTTATTCAATAATTTAGAGTTAGACAAGTACAACAAAATTTTTGAAATATATTCCTCTCCCTTTCATGTTGAAATCGAGTCGGTCCCAAATATCTCCATATGGACCTGGTTGACTCACAGTGCAATATTGAATTAAAACACATTTTTGAAGCATCAGAATTAAAAACAGATTTTTATAACACTTTCGTCACAAAAGCGAAATTTTCCAATTTGAGAAATCTGGCACAAAAAGTTACTAGCGCTTTTGGTTCAACTTACATCTGTGAATTGTTTTTTTTCCCCCTTCCAATATTGGCCAAACACAAAACAAGCTCAAACATAACGGAAGCTAACCTGCAAATATCCAAATTGAGATCGATTTGCAAATGCTATGTGGAAGAGTGGAGAAACAAATATCGCACTAGTAAAATAAATATTTTTAATGATTTCATTTTTTTTAGTTTATATTTATACATTTTTATATTTCATTTTCAGTGTTATGTATTCCTTTACAATGTGCATTTAGTATCATTATTATTATGTTTACATGTAAGAATAATAGTAAACACAATAATAATAGCTCATTATGTTTCAATTTTTCACTCCAAAAAATGTGTATACTGGGTCTAAATATAATATGGGGATGTATAATTTTATATGCGGCCCGTGGAGTTATAATGCATTTCCAAAGTGGCCCGTAAGATCATTTGGGTTGGCCACCCCTGGTCTAGAACTTGATTCCTGAATCTCTGTTCGATCATGATATAATCTAGCTGATATCTGCCTGTATCTCCTGGACGTTTCCAGGTATCTATCCTTCGTGCATGATTCTTGAATAGTGTGTTCGCCAAGACTAGTTCATATCTTCCACAAAATTCTAACAACCTGCTTCCCCCGCAAATGTCCTTATAATATTCCCCTCTTTTCCTTTTCCCACTACCTTATTCCAATCACCCATGATTATTAGATTTTCCTCCCCCTTCATATATTGCATTAATTCTTCAATTTCAGAATATATTTTCTCTATTTCTTTATCATCTTCCTGTGACGTTGGCATATGCACTTGTACTAACGTGGTTGGGTAGGGCTTACTTTCTAATCTCATCAAAGTAATCATGTCACTATACTGTTCGTAATAATTCACCCGCTTGTTCACTACAAATCCTATCCCTGTTACACCACTTACAACTTATGTGTAAATTATTCTGCGTTCCCCAAATCAGAAATCCTGTGCATCCTTCCATTAATCCCAATGATGTCTATCATAATTAGTTTTACCTCTCTTCTTAAGTTTTCTAATCTACCTGTCATATTCAGACTTCCAACATTACACGTTCCGACTGGTGGAAAATTTCCATCCATTCTGATGACTCCTCGCTGAGCAGTCCCCCCCTTCTCCTCCCCCCTCCTCCCCCCCCCGTAAAGTCGATTGGGGGACTATTTTACCTCCGAAATACTTTAACTAGGAAGAAGCCATCATAATACTGTATATGTAATTTCAGACGATTATATGTCCTCGCGATACCCTTAGGGTCTTTGATGCAGTGGCTTCTCTTTGCCTTCTGCATCCCCATGCCGTTGATCAATTCTGATTCATCCGGGTCTATGGGCCGTTTCCAACCCAAAGGATAAGAGGGTGCCGTGGACTGTTCGCCGCTTTTCGGTCCTCCTTTAGAAGGCCGTGGGTTACTCCTTATAACGGGAATCTGTCAGTCGCTAGCGCCTCTTCTGTGCAAACGGGGTGCACCACGTCAAGGAGAGGTTCATATTTGATTGGAAGAGGCTAATATAGTCTCTCCGATACCCTTAGGGGGCATCCATAAATTACGTGAGGTGAAATAGGGGGGGGGGGGTCAGGCGAAATCTCACCAAGGGGGAGAGGGGGGTCTACGGAAATCTCACGTGAGATTTTGCGAAAAATTTGGGGACAGTAGAGAAAAAAAAAAAGGGTCTACAATTTGCGGCAAAGTCGATTTTAGGAGGAGGGTATTTCGCCAAAAAAGTTAGGGTGTGACCTAAAAAAAAAGGTCTACAAGAGTTTCCAGGGCGATTTCTAGAGGGGGTTCTCACGGACCAGATCTCACCAGAGGGAGGGGGGGGAGGGGTCCGGCCAGATCTCACGAAATCTCACCAGGGGGGAGGGGGGGGTCCATAAATCCGGAAAAACACCTCACGTAATTTGTGGATGCCCCCTTATGGCAGCTTGGTGACGGTGACGTCACGAATTCACAGATTTACCCCGTCCAAACATCGTCCTTCCTCTGATGAGAGCCACAGCACGATGGCCGAAACGTTAGGTTTTAACAAATCGACGCTGCTCTACCCGGAGAACCAAGATACGACCGCGGAAGCCTGCGCAATTATACGTTAATCTTGTTGTTACCAAATACTTTTACTCTCCTGAACCGCAATCTACAGTGAAGTTGAGAAGTTTTAACGACGAAATGTGCACTGAAGTTCATGCGCATTTACTGTCATTAGCTCCGACCGTGGATTATAATTTTTATTTAAATGAAATTTTATACATGTTCGTTGAGTGTAATTCGGTACCCAATGTGTTTTACTACTATTATCGAAACAGATAACAGATGAAATAGTCAACATAGAAATAAAAAGTCACTGTTGACAAATAAACAATATATTCTTTCAAAGTTATGGAGATAGGCTGGTATCTGATTATACATTTTGCAACAATAGGAGAGTATTAAATCAGACTTCGAAACGTAAAAGACTGCAAGTTATTCTTCAAGTGAAACATACACTGGTATAAAACATTCACTTTTGCAATTGAAGTTTCAACCTCATTTAGAGCGAGCTTCAAAGAACTGATCTACACTTGCAATATCTGTCAGGCCGCACCTGGTTAACAAAAGTTTGTATCACTGAACATACTTTCATATGATAAAATTTCTAAGCTCTCTTTTATTGAAATACTTTTAGAGTCCACGATCTGTGTCCGAAGCTCAAAATTTATGTTTCACTGCTGCATGTTTAAAATATTACAAGCCCGGCGCCTCCTACCAAACTATACGGAACCAACACACAAAGAACCTGCTTGCCTTTAAACTGCGTAGAGAGGAGGAAATCGAGGGGTTTATAACGATTTTGGACGAGATGATTTTTACTCCAGTCTTTTTGAAACTTCGTCAATTTATAGACCATTTTATGCTAAATTGTTATGATAAATTGATTTATTTAGCCACTGTTAATTTTAGAAGTTTCATTTTAGTTATTTCAGTTTATCTTTTAAAATATTTAATATCTAACAAAGATTTTACAGTCATGGGATTCCTTTTAATTCCCTCCTTAAATTGACATTTTTTTCAATTCTGTATCTATTTTTTTCTGTGTGAAATCTCTCGTTTTTCCACTACGCTTTCAAATTATCATACCAGTTTACCCCGTTTGGTTTGCTCTTAAAACATAAAAAAAAAATATTCCCTTATTACTTTATAACTTTTAATGAAATTTTCTCCGCTTCCTTAGAATTATCTGCCCTAACTTCTGTTAGCTATCTTTCTTTTCTGCAAATGCTTCCTTTTCATCCTCAGTTTCGCTCGCGGCGGTGTGATGACGTACATTATCTGTGACGTCATCCACCAATTTGTATAAGAAAATCCCGTTTTTCACCCTTAAATTTCAAACTGTTATTATATTAATATTATATGAATTTTTCTCTATCGTTTAAGCATATTTTCGTCTTCCTAACTATTTTATTTTAAAAAATTATTTTCTTTCTGCCTCTAAAAATATAATTAAAATTTACTTACGACCACAAATGTTGATCAAAATGTGTTTCTCGATGCTGACTACTTATTTTCCTAGTTGAATTTGAATTATCTATTTAAATCACTGACATGCTATTGTTTAAGGTGTCTTCCATTGTCGGCGGATCAGTGTTGCCACCTTATGAAAAATAAAGTCGCTAGACCTGGCCTAAAAACTCACTAGATTACGGGATATTTAGAACTAAAATATTCGCTAGAAATCGCTAAATAAAATAAAGGAAAATGTTAAAGTATGTAATATAAAAATATTTTAATAATTAATAATTTCATTAAATTCAACATAATATTGCATTAAAAATCAACATCAAATTCTTCAGTCGGTATTTATTCTTCATCATCTTGGTCCCATTAGAGTTACAGATCTTGCAGATGTGGAAGGGTGAGATGAATCGTCAGTCTTAGTTTTAAAAGAATATTTAGCATATTTACCGAGTGAGGAAGTGATAAAGCGGATATGGCTAAATCAGATAACTCCAAAAAAAAAAGTATTTATTCCAGCAGCTATTCAGCCCAAAATTATAGAGTTATAGAGTCAGCCCAAAATTCAATGACATTGTTTGTAGCGTTCCATTGAACATAATTAATACCATGTCACTGCTGTAGGGGCTTGTCAATTTTTTCGTCATCAAATCTGAATTCTGAGGCAAGATCTACTGTTTTGTTATATTTGGCCTGGCGAAGAGCATTTTCCACGCTCAAAATACACGTTTTCTCCCAAATAATGTAGTTGAAAGGAAGTGAGTATATTTTTCGAAAGTGACAGATTGAATGTCACTAAAAATCACCAAATAATTTTTTAGCGATAATACATTTAAGAATATCGCTGTCGAACTTCAAAATTCACTAAATCTAGCGACAAAATCGCTAAGGTGGCAACATTGCGGCGGATACTATATTATGGACTTGATGAAATAAACTTTCAAATGGCCGTATCTTGTTTAGTAAAATTTTGAGACTACATAAACCAAATAACAAAATAATTGTTTTTGACAGTACTAACAGTGGAAATGAATGTGGCGAAATTTGTACACCTTAAAATTATGACTTTTAGTTCCAACATTTTCTTACGACTTCGATTTAATTTTGTTTTCGAAAGTCCTTTAACATTAATACTTTTTATATTATCAATTTGTAATGTTACAAGCTTCAAATTTATTCCGCTTTTCTTAGTCCTTTAAAGCTATTTTTTCGTAAGATGCTCGCCCAAAATTTGACCTATGGAAGCGTGCACAAACTACGTGGCTGGGGGGGGGGGGTTGGCTGGTAGGCTACGCTGGGCTACGTGCAGGGAGGGAGGGTTCCGAGCCAGGCCACGTATCTTTCCTTTCATAACATTTTTCACAGTTAAAATGAGGAACAGAGCACACAACAGCATGTGAATATTTATTTCCCTCAGTTAATTATCTCCTTATGTAATTTACAACCGTCGGACAAGAGAAAACAGTACAAAATGTCTTCTGGAATCAAAAGGGAAAAAAGCTACGTGCTACGTGGTGGGGGGAGGGGGTTGTAGATGCAAAAGCCACGTAGGGCTACATGGGGGGAGGGGGGTTCACAGGAGGCCAAAATGGAGCTACGTGGTTTATACACGCTACCTATCCTGGGATTTTATGAGCTAAAATGAGGCTAATTTTAAGCTTTAGGAAAGAAATCGTTGTGGTGCAAAATTCGCTCCCATTCACATTCCATTCATACTACAGAAGTTCTCAAAATCTTCTAATTCAATTGAAAAATAGCATATTAAATGTCATTTAAAATTCAAAATATTATCAAAAGCCCCTAACTCTGATACCAGTGCGA
>JARYHS010000378.1:0-36852 GCA_031002005.1 Vandiemenella viatica | reverse complement strand
CGACGTGCGCGAGGCAAGACGCGAGGAGAGATGCGAGGCGAGACGCGAGGCAAGATGCGAGGCGAGAGTGTAAATGCAGTATCACAGTTTTTACCCCGGCTCGGAAAATTCCTAGATCCGCCACTGTTTGATCGCAGCAGTTATGAGCAGTAGGAAAAGTCGTGACTGGTGACACGAAGCTGAGAGCGATGCTGTTATACTGACCAAAGATCATACTGCATCGCAGACAGGCATTACGAGATGCCTACCAAAGATCAGCAACTTAGTTAAACTCTGATGGACTCTGTTAATATCATGTTTTTAGTATGTATCTTAAGTTACTTATTTTTCAATTTTCTGAAGTACAGGGAAACGTAAATTAAATATACGAAAATGTAGAATTCATTTTACGATAAAGTTTACAAAGATACTGCATTACTCATTTTTACGATTTTCTTGTGTCCACGCGGGTAAAACAACGAAAAAATTTTAGTTTAATATAAATTTTTTAAGACTACTTTGCAATTTATTATATTCACAAAAGCCTCAAAAATACAATAACAAATACTGCTTCTTCGTATGGTTACAAGATTATAGTAGGAGTCAAAATCTGAAAACCTGAACATTATAGATTGCAATTTTTTTTAGATCAATGGCTATGCATGAAACAAACGATACTTCACTTAAGTCTTAAAGGGATTAAGTGGTCCCTGTTGACGGTTTTTTGGTAATATGCTTCTTCCTCATCGCCTAATGGCTGGGTAACCAAGCTGTGTGTTGGCAGGCAGGTGACAAGAGGCGGCCTTATCGGGTTTCAGCCATTGTGCTGGGCTGTATTGTTCCTCGAGGAAGCCTGGTTCATTGCTCGTGTGTCATGCGCCACAAAGGAATAAGACCAGTCGACAAGACTAGCAAATGGCTATAAATAATGGAGGCAGCTACTCAGTGGTCAAAAACAATTGCAGGAAATAGCGGCACAAAAGTAGCACTGAAAAAAAAAGAAGTGAAGTTCACCTTCATTCTATCTATCTTCGTGTATTTCTCGGTAAATAATGTAGTTAACAGAATTGAAATCCCAATCTGAGACTCGGAAATAATATTCTCCCGTGTTCGTAGTAAATCATTAATCGTGATGATACAAATTATGATATGTTTTAGACGATTTATTAATTACGTGAAATTATTATTATTTCATAGCCGGAATTGATAAGATATGAAATGGAAGTTTATGTCTCTCTCTCTCTCTCTCTGTGTGTGTGTGTGTGTCAGTGTGTGTGTGTGTGTGTGTGTTTTTGTGTGTGTTTTTGTGTGTATGTGTGTGTGTGTGTGTGAGAGAGAGAGAGAGAGTGAAGAGGAGAGGATATTCACTTATGGGCATAATAATAAATTAGTTCAGCGTTTCTCCACCATTTTCAACCCCAGAACCAGTTAACGTAAAAAATAATTCTACTGACCGCTGACTTGTATGGGTATAATTTTTTATTTACGTGTATATACTAAGCAGTTCTAACAATTTTTACGCACATGTGGCAATATCCTTTATGAGGTAACCCTATAATAAGGCACTCCTCAATCCCCCAAGGAATGCCGCTCTCTATGATGCCAGCAGGAAACATATTTTATTAGTAGTTTTTAACGCCCGTCAAAACGCCGGGTATCACCTTTGGTGGTAGTAGGAATTTATTCTGGGAAAGCTACTAAGGAAAAAACGAATATGGATCATTTTTAATGATATTTTTGTGATATGAGTACCTTACTCTGGTTAGATTATCGGAATACTGGATAAGATTTTTATTTTTTTATTTTAATAAACGCATTTTGCTTTAAATGACGGAAAATCTTATATATATATAAAAATAGACATGTTTTTTACTATATTTCACTTTTCAGCCAACACTACCTAGCACAGATCACTGATGTTTGTGGGTGGAAGTAGCATGGAGTTTCCTGTCGTGCACAACGTTGTCCGAATGCCAATAGCTGTGGGGATGTGGGAGATATAATGATTAAAGTAGGTAAGTGCAAGGCGTTTTCATATTTCGACCAAAAATTCGTATCTCCGTATACTTCTCTTTCCTGCCACAACTACATAACATAAACCTTTGGTGTTTGTGTGTGGTAGTAGAATCGTCTTTCCTGTCGTGCACTATGGTTGTTAGATGTCGGTATCTATAGGGGTGTGGGAGATATAGGGGTAGAAAGTGGTTGATCTGTGGCAATTTCATACTTCTGCCAAAGACAAAAGTGTCATGGTGTATCACTTTTCAGCGAAAACTATAGATCACAGATAACTGTCGTTTGTGTGTAGTAGTAGCACAGAGACACCTTTCGATCACAACAGCGGCCGATTTTCAGAAACTGTGGTACTGTGGTAGATATGGTGGTTGTAAGTGGCCGACCAAGAATATTTTCGTATTTCGACTGTCTGCGCATATGTCACTTTTATGCCACAACTACATAGCATAGAGCATTGGTGTTTGTGTTTGGTAGTAGAATCGTATCTCATGTAGTGCACTATGGTTGTTAGATGTCGGTAGCTATGGGGGTGTGGGAGAAATGGGGGTTGAAAGTGGTCGATCTGTGGCAATTTCATACTTCTGCCAAAGACAAAAGTGTCATGGTGTATCACTTTTCAGCGAAAACTATTGATCACAGATAACTGGCGTTTGTGTGTAGTAGTAGCACAGAGTACACCTTTCGATCACAACAGCGGCCGAATTTCAGAAACTGTGGTACTGTGGTAGATATGGTGGTTGTAAGTGGCCGACCAATGATATTTTCGTATTTCGACTGTCTCCGCATATGTCACTTTTCTGCCACAACTACATAGCATAGAGCATTGGTGTTTGTGTTTGGTAGTAGAATCGTATCTCATGTAGTGCACTATAGTTGTTAGATGTCGGTAGCTATGGGGGTGTGGGAGATATGGGGGTTGAAAGTGATCGACATGTGGCAATTTCATATTTCTGCCAAAGACAAAAGTGTCATGGTGTATCACTTTTCAGCGAAAACAATATATCACAGATAACTGGCGTTTGTGTGTAGTAGTAGCACAGAGTCATCTTTCGATCACAACAGCGGCCGAATTTCAGAAACTGTGGTACTGTGATAGATATGGTGGTTGTAAGTGGCCGGCCAAGGATATTTTCGTATTTCGACTGTCTCCGCAGTATGTCACTTTTCTGCCACAACTACATAGCATAGAGCATTGGTGTTTGTGTTTGGTAGTAGAATCGCATCTCATGTAGTGCACTATGGTTATTAGATGTCGGTAGCTATGGGGGTGTGGGAGAAATGGGGGTTGAAAGTGGTCGAGCCTGTGGCAATTTCATACTTCTGCCAAAGACAAAAGTGTCATGGTGTATCACTTTTCAGCGAAAACTATAGATCACAGATAACTGGCGTTTGTGTGTAGTAGTAGCACAGAGTCATCCTTTCGATCACAACAGCGGCCGAATTTCAGAAACTGTGGTACTGTGGTAGATATGGTGGTTGTAAGTGGCCGACCAATGATATTTCCGTATTTCGACTGTCTCCGCATATGTCACTTTATGCCACAACTACATAGCATAGATCATTGGTGTTTGTGTTTGGTAGTAGAATCGTATCTCATGTAGTGCACTATGGTTGTTAGATGTCAGGTAGCTATGGGGGTGTGGGAGAAATGGGGGTTGAAAGTGGTCGGCCTGTGGCAATTTCATACTTCTGCCAAAGACAAAAGTGTCATGGTGTATCACTTTTCAGCGAAAACTACAGATCACAGATAACTGGCGTTTGTGTGTAGTAGTAGCACAGAGTCATCCTTTCGATCACAACAGTGGCCGAATTTCAGAAACTGTGGTACTGTGGTAGATATGGTGGTTGTAAGTGGCCGACCAAGGATATTTCCGTATTTCGACTGTCTCCGCATATGTCACTTTTCTGCCACAACTACATAGCATAGAGCATTGGTGTTTGTGTTTGGTAGTAGAATCGTATCTCATGTAGTGCACTATGGTTATTAGATGTCGGTAGCTATGGGGGTGTGGGAGAAATGGGGGTTGAAAGTGGTCGACCTGTGGCAAGTTTCATACTTCTGCCAAAGACAAAAGTGTCATGGTGTATCACTTTTCAGCGAAAACTACTAGATCACAGATAACTGGCGTTTGTGTGTAGTAGTAGCACAGAGTCACCTTTCGATCACAACAGCGGCCGAATTTCAGAAACTGTGGTACTGTGGTAGATATGGTGGTTGTAAGTGGCCGACCAAGGATATTTTCGTAATTTCGACTGTCTCCGCATATGTCACTTTTCTGCCACAACTACATAGCATAGAGCATTGGTGTTTGTGTTTGGTAGTAGAATCGTATCTCATGTAGTGCACTATGGTTGTTAGATGTCGGTAGCTATGGGGGTGTGGGAGATAATGGGGGTTGAAAGTGGTCGACCTGTGGCAGTTTCATACTTCTGCCAAAGACAAAAGTGTCATGGTGTATCACTTTTCAGCGAAAACTATAGATCACAGATAACTGGCGTTTGTGTGTAGTAGTAGCACAGAGTCACCTTTCGATCACAACAGCGGCCGATTTTCAGAAACTGTGGTACTGTGGTAGATATGGTGGTTGTAAGTGGCCGACCAAGGATATTTCCGTATTTCGACTGTCTCCGCATATGTCACTTTTCTGCCACAACTACATAGCATAGAGCATTGGTGTTTGTGTTTGGTAGTAGAATCGTATCTCATGTAGTGCACTATGGTTGTTAGATGTCGATAGCTATGGGGGTGTGGGAGAAATGGGGGTTGAAAGTGGTCGACCTGTGGCAATTTCATACTTCTGCCAAAGACAAAAGTGTCATGGTGTATCACTTTTCAGCGAAAACTACAGATCACAGATAACTGGCGTTTGTGTGTAGTAGTAGCACAGAGTCACCTTTCGATCACAACAGCGGCCGAATTTCAGAAACTGTGGTACTGTGGTAGATATGGTGGTTGTAAGTGGCCGACCAAAGATATTTCCGTACTTCGACTGTCTCCGCATATGTCACTTTTCTGCCACAACTACATAGCATAGAGCATTAGTGTTTGTGTTTGGTAGTAGAATCGTATCTCATGTAGTGCACTATGGTTGTTAGATTTCGGTAGCTATGGGGGTGTGGGAGATATGGGGTTGAAAGTGGTAGTCCTGTGGCAATTTCATATTTCTGCCAAAGACAAAAGTGTCAAGGTGTATCACTTTTCAGCGAAAACTATCGATCACAGATCTCTGGCGTTTGTGGGTGGTAGTAATCCAGAGTCACCTTTCGATCACAACAGCGGGCGAATTTCATAAACTGTGATTGTGTGGGAGATATGGTGGTTGTAAGTGGCCGATCAAGGATATTTTCGTATTTCGACGAAAGGTATGTGTCTCCGCAGATTTCACTTTTCTGCCACGACTACATAGCATATAGCATTGGTGTTTATGTGTGGTAGTAGAATCGTGTCTGTTGTCGTGCACTATGGTTGTTAGATGTCTGTAGCTATGGGAGTGTGGAAGATATGGGGGATGAAAATGGTCGACCTGCGGCAATTTCATATTTCTGCCAAAGACGCATGTGTGACGGTGTATCACTTTTAAGTGAAAACTATCAATCGCAGATCACTGTCGTTTGTGCGTGGTAGTAACACAGAGTCTCCCATCGATCACAACGTTGGCCGAAATTCGGTAACTGTTAGAGTGTGTGAGATATGATGTTTGAAATTGGTCGATCATGAATATTTTGGTATTTCATCCAAAGACTTGTGTGTATCCGTAAATTTTACTTTGCTGCCGGGGCTACAGAGCTCAGAAGACTGGTATTTGTGTGTGGTAATAGTATCGAGTCTCCCATCATGCACTATGGTGATTAGATGTCTATAGCTGTCAATATGAATTCTTTACAATCACGAACGAAGTCGTGGGTACCAGCTAGTAGGTTATATTTTCACATTCTATTTCAGTAGGTAATTGACAAGGAAGATTTCAAAATCTAGAAATATACTTGTAGATATATTTGCAAATAGAAACAAGTCATATCTGAAATTTTAAAAAAAAAAGCATAAGTCAATGTTTAGAGCTTTAAAAAAAATTAATACTTCATAAAACCTCATAGTTTCTGAGCTTACTTAGAAGATATTGTACTGGTAGTGGCCTATATAATTTTGCTAGAAAAATCAGTACATTCAAAAATCAGAAGCTAACAGCTAATAATAAATAAATTGTTTGTTCTCTTCAGGTATACACCGCATTTAAACCTGCCAACATTTCCATTAATATTGCCGCTACAAAACCAAACTATGTAGACACATCTAAATACAAGAAATGCATCGCGAACTACATTTCCATCAACAAAGTTTATTTCATCACATTTAGTAGTTCGCACAGCACAAATTATCACGATTAATTTCATCGTGCAATTTCAGAGTAAACTTAAACGTGAGTAATGCATGCAGAATACCATATTCACTGTGTCGCGATGTAAACATGACCCGTTTAAATTAAATTTCCAACATTTGTCTACAATAAGGCTAGCTTTTCAGGTGCAAAACAGTAACATATGCTAATTTTCTACACTACACCAACAAAAATTTGAGAATAATATGATCCTATTGAGAGCAATGAATAAATTTATAGCGAATGGTACTAATGTTGCGGTTGCCTGTCAGATACTTCAAGAACGATAATTGCAATGTGACTTACTTATGAAATGCTATTCCAGGTTTTTTCCTATCTCGTCTGTTTGTGCAACCATATGCATCGCAACTTGGCATTATAGAAAACTTTAGAATATTAGAAAATGAAATATTCTCAGCAGCTGACACAGTGCAAACAGCCCAATGTTTTGGTACTCCTACGATGTCCGCCGCGCGGGCACAGTTTTTTCACGAGGTTTCACGGATTTCGCGTTATCTCGTCTCCATATATTCCTTCCTCTATGGCTGGGATAGTGAAATTTCTTACGCCGTATCTCGGTGTTAAAAAAAAAAAATCAGGCTTTTTAAAAGATTTTAAGGCTTTTGAGGAAATTTTAGGGCCTTTTAAAGGCCCTTAAAAATCAAAATGAAAATTAAGGCCTTTTTAAGGCCCGTGGGAACCCTGGATACCAATTCATACGTACAAGCCAATCCAAACCCTCAGAAAAGTAAATTTGCCATCAGTAAACTAGCATGGGTGGTGCCTCATTTGCAAGTAAGTGAAAGAGAAAAACTAGCGTTGCTTAAGATTGTAGACAGTGTGAAGCCACTTCGCATTAATTTCAGAAGCTGGGATCTGTTGGAGTACCTGCTACTTCCTACAAGTATGTCTCAAATTTGGTCTTTGAAAACATCAACATAACTGGAGAAACCTAGGTTCGTGGTTCTAGCATTTCAAACAAACAGGAAACGGAATGCAGAATTAAGTGCAGCTATCTTTGACCACTGTAATCTCGCCAATGTCAAAGTGTTCCTAAATGATGTGGCGTACCCGTACGAGAACATGAATTTTGACTTTAAGAAAAACCGAACAATAGTATTGTATGACATGTATGCAAGATTCCATCAGGCTTACTTCGAACGAGACCATCCCTCACCGCTACTAGACCGAGAAGTCTTTATCACCACTGCTCCTATAACTGTAATTGATTGTTCACAACGGTGTAGCACCATTCAACGACGCTCATTATCATGACAACCATCTTCCTGAACGCGCAAGGATTTAAGACGAGAGAAGGAGCGTTTATCTTCAAAGAAGTTGCCGTGTTTGTAGTACAATCAGACAACATTATCGCTACACATTGAATCTGTGTAAACTCACAAAGACGTGGAAGTAACGACCCAACAGTAAGATGGTTGACACATAATTACAATGGAATACCTTGGAATGCTACTGGTGTAACCTTCAGTAGACTATGTTCTATTCTACATGCAATCACCAATTTAGATGACGCAATTATACGTGTTAAAGGACTGGAGAAGGTTCGATGGTTCCAGAAGATTATCAGGAAGAAAGTCTGCTACAATATAGAAGATTTAGGATGCCCACCTCTGCGAGAACTCAGGAAGAATAATTTCATAAAACTTTGTAAAGGACATTTATTTTGTAATGCTATATGTGCTGTTGAAAATGTATATTTAATTGCCCAATGGTGGGTGAAACAAAAATAAATCAAATCAAATACAATGCCTTTTTATTTACACTTTTTATACATTAATTTATTAACAATTTTTTTCATATGGATGTACAAATCAGTTCTTGCATTTATTGTCCACAGGCATTATATATGGTCCACAAACATCATACCCAGGATTGTAATTCTTAATTACAATGTTATTAACATCAGGTAATACAAGCAAATTTTTATATGCGATAGTTCATATTTTAATAGATTATAATCCTATGATGAACTTGTTGTCACTTGAGCCACATAAACATCGTTAATGTACATATCAACCAGTTTTTGCACTGTGGCCATATTAAAGTCTCATAGAACTTTACTTGACAAAATGTCCACAAATTCTATGTAGTATCTTGCAACTAGGTGTCCCCACCTCATCTTGACGGCCAAGGCGCTGGACACTGCAGGCTGCGCGTCGATGAGGTTCTTCCAAGTCGAATCTTCGAAGTAGACGCCGCTGGCAGGATCAACATTTGGGGCGAAATATACTGTTTTCTCCCCGGCAACCAAACGACAGAGATGGTAAGTTCAACAAGTGGAAAGTCGGTCTGGTCGCTCGCTGTGTTGAGCAAATCTGACACAACGTCCAGTACTTGAGTCAGCACGCCCCATTCTTCATACGTTAGTATAACTTTGGTGCGGTATCCCACTTTTTCGAGCACTACTACTGGCTCAAATTCGTGCTTGGACGATAAACCTATCGTCAAAGGCTTTGAGTCACCAGCGTTGAGCTAATACACGGACGAGAACAACAGTACTGGACGAGACATGTCTGAACACTGAGGCCATCAGGCCGGTTGGGCTGCCTAATCATGCTTGCTCGAGCTGTGGTGGGGGGTGAGAATGTTCAGACCTGTCGATGAAACGAGGCAACTGTTGCTTAACACCTGGTGGGGTCGGTGAGGTAGATGACGGTTAGAGGGAGCAGTTGGCCTAATAATAGAACAATAGAAGGAGCAGCTGTTGCTTCACACCTGTGGGAAAGGCAGATGACGTTTAGAGGGAGCAGTTGGATTAAAAATTCAAAAATACAAGGGGCAGCTGGTGCTTCATACATGGTGGGGTGGAGAAGGCAGGTGACGGTTAAGTGGCCTAACAACAGAACAATAGAAGGGCAGTTTTTGCTTCACACCTGATGGAGAGGGGAGTAGACAGTTGAAACATGGAGTTAGGGAGAGCAGGTGGTCACTCAAGTGGCCTGACAAAAGAGCAATAGTAGGGTAGGATAACAATAGAACAATAGGCCCCAGAGGGCAGCTGGTGCGTCACACCTGCTGGGGTGGGGAAGACAGTTGAAACTAGGGTTAGGGAGAACAGGTGGTCGCTCAAGTGGCCTGACAAAAAAGCAATAGAACAATATGCAGGTGACGGTTAGGTTAAGTAACCTAATTAGTGACGCATGAGTGCACCCAAATAGAGGTGAAACTGGGGTTAGGGAGGGCAGGTGGTCGCTAAAGTGGCCTGACAAAAGAACAATTGAACAATAGGCAGGTGACGGTTAGTTTCAGTGGCCTAATTAGTGCCGCTTGAGTGCACCCAAAGAGAGGTGAAACTGAGGTTAGTGAAGGGGAAGGAAGGGAGGGGGGGGGGAAGGGACGTGGCCAAGAACAGCAGGTGTGAAAATGATTGGCAGTTCTTTTGTGTGAGCTCACGCCACCAATTTATACCTCCTCGCTTCGTAGTAATTAAATTAAAAATAATAGTAAAATTACTAGGTTTAGTCGGCCACTGCAAGTAAATTTGGATATACCCACTGTAACATCAAGTTGACTGAAATCTACGTTTGCTTACTGCTCCTTAGATTAACTGGTAAACTACTGAATGTAGATTTTTTCCCCTTTGATTATTCTAATTTAGCTGAAATCTTACCTTGACAAATATCGATTTTACTTCCAATAAAGGAAACTCATAAGATTATATACTAGCGTATACTTAATCTGGAGGTCCTCAGTTCAGGATCGGGCATCCCAGAGTTATTAGGTTATTTCTTACCTCTGCTACAATGCAGGGTGCATATTATCACTAAAACTATTAAATAATACTAGTATACCGATTGTTCCCGGTATGACAGAGGTTGATTAGCCAATTAAGTAATTTTAGCTGCACAATTTAAAACATTTGTGTAAAATTTTCCCCAATCTTTCCGGAAAAATAACAATACTTTTAGAAAGTTTTACAGATATCCTTGCAAGCCGGATAAAAGGGAGGTGGGTGTAGTTGTCATTCTGAGTATTAGATTAGAGATGATATTACAATTTTAAACCTTCATTCTTTCAGGAAGAAAATTCAACAGTGATGAAGAATATTGGTACAAGAAACATGAGATGTCATACATACTATTTCCATATCCGCACTGAACAAGTCTCATTGTTATCTCATAGAAATGAGTGTAAGATAATATTAAAAAACAACTGAGATTAGGTAGGCCTACATATTTTCATTCCATGCTCTGACGGTAGGTCACATAACATCATAAGATATAAAGCAAATCTTAAGTTTTCAGATTTTCTGAATCAGAATACAATAATAATAATTTTAACCACCCAATGAGAGAAATGTGTACCAAGTTTCATCAAAATAGGCGCAGCCATTCGTACAACAATAGGAACAATGAATTATTTCAGATAATTTGGGGAAAACAGAATCTTTCTACTATAAAGTCCCATTCACACTAGCGGTCAGGTCAGTTCAGCTCAGCTCAACTCACAATCCAGGATAGCATTCACACTAGCGGTCAGCTCAGCTCAGGTCAGGCCAGATCAAATAGTAGACGAGGCCATTTCATTTCAGTTGCTCATAGTGAACAATGCCGTTTTCTACCCCAACGTCAATTAAATCGCAATGATTTTGGATCAAGAGCCTAAAAATACGTCAAGATCAAAAAGAGGATGGTTCTGGGTGTATCCAGAGTTTCAAGCGCAAACAGATCAGGAGACACGAGTGCGACACGAGTTGTGGAAAATGCTTCTGATATTTTAGGGCTCAAAGATTTCGAATTTATTTTAGAAAAATTAATTCTGCTCCAGGATTAATTGATAACATAAATTTAACAACATGTATTTTGCACAATTATTTACCGAAGGATAAAATTTCATGTCATGTAAAAAGTGAATTTCAGGATGAGCGAGAAAAACCCTGCTTTAAAAATATTATTGTTTGTGTGCTAACGCTGGTACAGAAGCATGTGATTCAAAAAACAAATTAACTTTTAAAAAAAAAAAAATCTGAAACAGGATCTGTATCTTTGCAGTACTAAAATGTGTAATAATATTGGTATTTATATTGAAGTTTGCCGGCTGTATGATAAACAGAAATAACATACCGTTAAAACATTTATTTTTTTATTTATTACTCTTTTTTTATTGCTTACGAGCATAGTTTTTCTGACGTTCGCCGCCCATTTGATCTGACCTGACCTGACCGTTGCTCGTTCACACTAGCGGTCAGCTCAGCTCAGCTCAGGTCTTGACCGTTGTTGATCGGTGGCGGCGCGATCTTCGGTTTGACCTGCCTTGCCCTGACCTGAGCGGACCGCGTAGTGTGAATGCTCCCATTGGATTATGTGCATAGCGATTTTTGACCTGAGCAGAGCTGACCGCTAGTGCGAATGGGTCTTAAATTGTGCCAATATCGGATAAATTTTTACTAATATTATTTAGCTCTATCACTGTGGGCGGCTACAATTGGCTGTTTTGTTTCGTATCGTAAACTTTAATAAGTAAAGCAAACCAAGGGCCTCTTTTTCACATTTGCTTCAGGCCCGCTCTGTTTTAATACGGCTCTGAGTTGAATAACAAGTATCCAGTATTATTTTCCTAAACTGCTATTAATTCCAACACTAAAGGCTCTAAACATTTCATTTTCATGATAAAACCCATTACTCACAACAAACAATGATTATAATTTCACTTCCAAACGTCGGAGATTGTAGCTGTGCGGCCAGAGATCGTAGCTTCAAGAAGCGCAGAAGTTCTAGGGAGTTTTCCCCCCTTATATTATTAAAATTTATTTATTTTCATAGGTTCTTCGTGCGACATTCGTATTCAATACGGCCATCTATTGGGTTTGAAGACTGAAAAACTGAAATTCAAGGAAGGAGCCGGTAGATGTGGAAATATGGCTATTTTTTTTTATGAAGTATGACATATGAAACATTTATTGGTATTGCATCTTTGTTGTTTCAGGATATACACTCCTGGAAATTGAAATAAGAACACCGTGAATTCATTGTCCCAGAAATGGGAAACTTTATATACACATTCCTGGGGTCAGATACAACACATGATCACACAGACAGAACCATAGGCACATAGACACAGGCAACAGAGCATGCACAATGTCGGCACTAGTACCGTGTATATCCTCCTTTCGCAGCAATGCAGGCTGCAATTCTCCCATGGAGACGATCGTAGAGGTGCTGGATGTAGTCCTGTGGAACGGCATGCCAAGCCATTTCCACCTGGCGCCTCAGCTGGACCAGCGTTCGTGCTGGACGTGCAGACCGCGTGAGACGACGTTTCATCCAGTCCCAAACATGCTCAATGGGGGACAGATCCGGAGATCAAGCTGGCCAGGGTAGTTGACTTACACCTTCTAGAGCACGTTGGGTGGCACGGGATACATGTGGACGTGCATTGTCCTGTTGGAACAGCATGTTCCCTTGCCGGTCTAGGAATGGTAGAACGATGGGTTCGATGACGGTTTGAATGTACCGTGCACTGTTCAGTGTCCCCTCGACGATCACGAGAGGTGTACGGCTAGTGTAGGAGATCGCTCCCCACACCATGATGCCGGGTGTTGGCCCTGTGTGCCTCGGTCGTATGCAGTCCTGATTGTGGCGCTCACCTGCACGGCGCCAAACACGCATACGACCATCATTGGCACCAAGGCAGAAGCGACTCTCATCACTGAAGACGACACGTCTCCATTCGTCCCTCCTTACACGCCTGTCGCGACACCACTGGAGGCGGGCTGCACGATGTTGGGGCGTGATCGGAAGACGACCTAACGGTGCGAGGGACCGTAGCCCAGCTTCATGGAGACGGTTGCGAATGGTCCTCTCTGATACCCCAGGAGCAACAGAGTCCCTAATTTGCCGGGAAGTGGCGGTGCGGTCCCCTACAGCACTGCGTAGGATGCGACGGTCTTGGCGTGCGTCCGTGCGTCGCTGCTGTCCGGACCCAGGTCGACGGGCACGTGCACCTTCCGCTGACCACTGGCGACAACATCGATGTACTGTGGAGACCTCGCGCCCCACATGTTGAGCAATTTGGCGGTACGTCCACCCGGCCTCCCGCATGCCCACTATACGCCCTCGCTCAGAGTCCGTCAACTGCACATACGGTTCACGTACACGCTGTCGCGGCATGCTACCAGTGTTAAAGACTGAGATGGAGCTCCGTATGCCACGGCAAACTGGCTGACACTGACTGCGGCGGTGCCCAACCGCTGCGCAGCTAGCGCCCTTCGACGGCCAACACTGCTGTTCCTGGTGTGTCCGCTGTGCCGTGCGTTTGACCATTGCTTGTACAGCCCTCTCGTAGTGTCCGGAGCAAGTATGGTGGGTCTTACACACCGGCGTCAATGTGTTCTTATTTCAATTTCCAGGAGTGTATATTCAAGACCGGCTGTAGGAATTTCGGGCCACCCGGCGAAGTTTGATTTCGAGGCCCCTTACTTCTCTTCTTGATGTACTTTTGCCTACACTTTTGATAATTTGACTTTAAATACACACACATATATTATAATCTGTGTAATAGAGCTCAAACAACGAGTAAGGAGACGGACTGAGGTTTCTCTAAATCTGCGTACAAACGGGCCAGCAGTTTATTGAGTATTAGCTGAACAGGACCAACTTCGACGAGTCTTTGGTGTTTTATCAATGCATCTCATATGGATCTCCCAACTACTGTCACTTTTATTTCTGCCCATTGTGTCAAATGAAATTGTTTTTGTATTCAATTTTATAGCTATTATATTTACAATACACTTTTTGTATACGACATTTCTTTTCTTGCTTTTTTTTTTTATAGTACATATAGGTTTCTGGGGTTGGAGATGCGTGAGCAGGCATACACATTTTAATTCAATAATTTTTATATGAAACGTCAAAAGATGAATGAGTTTATTCGAACGAAATTACATAAATTTCTGAAACAGGTTCAGAGCAATACACGCCTTTAAATATATAGGCCTATTGTAATTACATCTCAAAACTGAATCTGATGAAGGACTTCTCGTGGAACTCCACGCCTCGGAAACGTCTGTCGTCGCTAGCGACAGTTTCCATTGGATAGCTGAGAAAATAAATTATGACTATATTATAAATAACATCATTAGTAAGAGCGTTAGATTGAGCTCATTTAAATTTTTTCTGACTTTTATTGATTTTAAAAATTTCGACAGTAAATATTACTACTAACTATTTATATAATGAACTAGTTTTCAGAAATTTAAGTATTAAAGAAATTTCTAAGTAGTTTTCTTAAACCGTAAGAGAATGTCCCGCTTCAATACCTTGTAAGGGTCCCATAAAATTCGTTTTCACGTTTGGTAAAGCCCATTTGCGTCACATTATATTAGGAAGTAGAACTTCATTAGTGTGAACTTCAGTGTTGGAATGACGCTTGAGTAGTAATCCTCAAAAAGTACGTCCAGAATCATAAAATCTTTTAATTCGCAATCTTAAGAGTAAGCTCGCATATACTTATTTTGATATGAATAAAAAAATATTTACAATTATTTCATACAAATTGATGGAACCACAAATTAATATAGATACTGAGCTTTTCATGGTAACTTTAATTTTTTTAAGAAGCAGAAAGTGGTTGGTTCAGCGTTGGTTCCGAGCGAAGCTAGGCTAATCTGTCTGTAATAACATTTACATGGACTACTATAACCATGGAAAATTAGATATATAGTATAATAGCTGAATATGTCTAACGCTAAACAGAACAGAGAAAAACTTACCGAATTGTAAAAAACATTACTTTAAAAATTACTTACCTAAATCATCACTTTTCTTGCTTTTTGAGCAGCGAAGACCTGCAGCAACTTCTCCACGTCAAGGAAACGCGCAATTTGCCTTTCCACTGCTATTGTGACAAGACCTCTTAGCCGCTCATTGCTCATTGAAGATCTGAGATAATTTTTAATTATCTTTAACTTGGAGAAGCTACGTTATGCAGAGACACTGTTATGCACACAAAAAAAAAAATCTTAACGCAATTGACATATTTGGGAAAATTTCTTGCAAGTTGTTTTCGAAGATGAACTGAAGGACTTCTAAACATGTTTTTGTTTTTTTTGTGGAAGCATAGGTGACAACAGTTCCACTCAATTTTCAAAAGCCTCCGAATTTAAATCATCTCACTGCGTTTTAGCGTCTCTCAAAGCATCTGCAAGTTTTCTACATCCTGTGTTGATATTGTATTTATTTGTTGACAAGTTCTTAATGCCTAAAATAACACCGAACAAATCGCAGCCCTTACTGAGCTGCTTAAATATTTCCTTCAAAGACATAATAGTGGTGCTACGACGACATAGAAGAAGTTTAACTTTAGTAACAAAACTGCGTTTTAACAGTTGCAAATCTGGATTCTGTTAATTCAGCAACATTTCCTTAAGCTGCTACCATGACCTCTGTTTCTTTCTTAGCTTTTTCAAAACCGTAGGTCCTATATTCTTCAGTGATGCTCAGTGTTGATTGTATTACAGTTATTGTAGTGTCTAACTGCATACCCTCTTGATGAACTGCTTTACTGACCCTGTTGACATGGCAAAGGACGGTATGCCACATCACAGCACACAAAGAAAACTTAAATTTTGTGATTTCTTTAAGTAAATTCTTCACTGAAAAACACATTGGATCGTTTTTTTCGTGTGTTCTTTAACTTTTCTCAGGCAAGTCTTACCTTAGTAAGCTCAGATTTCACAATCCTAGCCTCCCATCTTGTATAACACAGTGGCTTCAGAGTTAAGTTCACTTGGTTCTTCAGTGCTTCCCAGCGCTTCACAGAGGCAGAAAATAATTTAAACAGTCTGTGAACTCTACCAAAAAATGTAGCGCAATTACAGATAATTGAACTGCATCACTAAGAACTAAGTTCAAACTATGAACACAGCAAGGGATGTCATGAGCCCTTGGATTTTCTTCAATAATACGTGCTCGAGTAGTAATCTTCTTGGCCTTCATATTGTTTCCGTTGTCGTAAGATTGACCGCGACAATCTGCAAGCGGTATACCAAGGTTATAGAGTATCTGAAGGAGCAATTTCCTGTAGTGTCAATCGCTTAAAAAATAAAAAATTCTTCAGTTTCAACTGATTTGGAAAATACATCTAGCACTCTTAAAACCACGCTTAATTGTTCCTTGTGACTTAAATCTGGTGTATAGTTGAATAATATTTATTTTTATTCTTCATGATACATACTATTTCATCAGAAATTATGGCAATAATTTCATTTTGTATGTCCTTACTTAAGTAAGTAACCAATCTTCCAGGTTTAGTTACATGCTAATTTGATGTGGGATCGAACTTTGCCATTAATTCTACTTGTCCTAAAAAGTTCCATTACCTGGATTTCCTAACACTTCATGGTCGCCTCTTAATGGAAGATTTCTTTCGGCAAGGAAACTTACTATTGAAAACAATCCACCTCCTTTCTTTCTGATCAATTTGATCTTGAGTTGCCTGATCAATTAATTTTTAATTCTCTGTGATAGCTTTTTCCACTTACACATTTGTATAATATGGTTGCGTGACAGTTCATGGATAGAGAGAATTTTTGACAAGCTTTGCCAGTCTCTTAAACCATTTCTTGCGATAGAGCACCATTCGTGTTAAATAACTTACAACAAAAGCAATACACTGCATCTTTTGTTCGAGAATACACAAGCCATGATCATTTAACTTCCTCATCACTTGAAAGCTGACGGAAACCAATGAAAAATAGAGAAACACTTTCTTGTTTCGCTATCGATGGGAAATTTTACATTTTTGCCACTAATGTCTTGCGGACCTTCCTTAATCGCTCTTATCCTAAAATTATAAATTATAATATCCGGCCAGGTTCCCGGATCGGTAAGATCATTGACAACTTTGAAGGCCGTTACCTTCCTTAGACTAGGGTTACCAGAATTCTTTCTCCAAATCCGGGGACGCTTCACAACTTTTTCACCAAAATCCGGGGACGCTTTCAACATTTGTATTAATTACGCGTTGTACTTTTATAGGTTATACGATTAAAGGTTGGGTTAACTTAAAAGCCATATATGGTTTATATTTTGTATTTTAAATGAGTATCACAGACAGCCATGTTGCACACAACAAGGAGACTTGATTTTTCAAAGCTGTAGTGTCCAAGATGCAGTATCCTTGTAATTTTCTTTTAATCCTAGGCACGTACAAGGAAAGAAGTGCGCTTCATATATCTTGCTTTAAACGAATGCATTAGCAAATCAGGGCTTTTAAAGAATTCTCGCTTGATTAAAAAAAATTCTGAGGATAACAATAAAAATCCGGGTACATTGCAGGGGCGAAATCTGTCCGGGGACAGAGAGCTAATTAGGGAGAATGTCCCCGGCAAACGGGGACGTTTGGTAACCCTACCTAAGACGATGTTCTTTCTTCTCAGGGTGTTCTGCAGGAAAAATTTCACTACTATAAAAGATTTTTCCACTAGTGAGACTTTCGTCAGCCATTAATTCTTTCTTGAACGGGTCATACAACTGTTCAGCAGTGTCGACAGATGACGTTTTAATGACACTACAGTCTTTTATATCACAATGTACATTCGTAGAAACACTGTTACTTCGATTTAAAAATTTATTGCCACAACTGCTCTTTCAGGAAATCACACCTATGTTTTCTTTTTTTAGCACCTGACAAATACTTACGATCCATTCTACACTCTTGTGAGAAACAAATCACCAGATACCACCAGACATCAAATCACCAGATACCACCAAACATATACACACAAACTGCGTTCGTACTTCACACCTGTCAGGGTTGCCGAACCAAGGTATGTTTGGAGCCCGTTATTCGAACGCGCTTGTCTCCATTAAAGGTGGCCATACACGATCGCTCCATTTGGATGTCATCCAAAAGCGTAGCACATACACCATCATTCCAGTCAGCCACGACAATGAAAAACTAGGCAAAGCAAACAACAATATGTTGTCAATTTGCAATACAACAATCTAGTTATGCGAAGTGCTAAATAAAACCAGCCTGAATTAATTCTAAAGGATATTCAAACTATTGAATAATGAATACAAATGATGAGAATTAAATAAACGTCAAAATAAGTGCGAAATTATATGCAATAAGCTCTGAGATATTACGAAAACTTAAAAAAATACTAAAAAATTATTATAAAACAGATTTATTAAATTTAAGTACTTTACCAGGCCGAAAATAGTGACAGGTACGTCACATATTGTTAAACAACATATTTAAACAAGTAGGCTCATATAAAATTAATTTTATCATACTACAATCTTTTTAAAAAGACCGCAAAGAATTTTTATTTTTTTTCCAACACGGTTTCTCTGTTGGCGTTTATTCTTTATTTTTAAATATTAGCAATTCATCTATTGCCACATTTATTTATATTTTATCATGGTAGTCAGGATTGGAGATCCTACAAGCATGGTAAGTCCTTATACTTCTCAATAATCTCCAGCACACGACATTATTTCTGTTTTTTTAAGTAAAAAAAGAAAATAATCGTTTTAATTGTTTCTTAATAATATTTAAAACTGTATTATTTTCAATTCTACATTCAAAATAATATTTAACTAGTAGCAAAACAAATATTTTTATAGCAGATTCAAAACAACATAGAAATGGTACAATGTTTGCATAGTCCACTCAAGGTACTGATGTTGCCTGTTCGGTGGTCGGTGACAGAATGAGAAGAGTTTGGACCGCGGTTTCGCCATACACGAGCCGACTGAGTGATGGCTTGGTGTCCCTCCACGTGGTTTTCCCCACACACCGTCAGTCGACTTGATGAATGACGGACGAAACTGATGGATATTGGACTGACCAGATATCCAAATAATCCTGTCACTCCACGTCATCCACATCAGTTTCCCCACACACGACGCGATAATGGAGTGACATCGCTCCATCCGTCCAAATGTAGCAGGAAAATTGTTCGTTAAGTAAGGACGAATTTTGAAGGGGATCGTGACGGGGCCCCCCGCGACTGCGGTGCTTGCGGTAGCTTTAAGCCGGCTGTGTATATATCCAGAATTTCATTTACAGCAACGGCGTTATGCAACGTTGAAACGCAAGACATACCAAACAATTAGTATGATCTTAAGTTTTAAAACGGAGTGCGCATGAGTTTTCGAGTTTTTCTGGATCATATATGCATGATTTTCGTTTTATAGGTATAAGATAAATAAGAAATGACATAATATTTTGAAATATGGTACTCACTGATTTTTAATTGTTCTTTAGTGGAAATAATTCATGAATTTTGTAGCCTGTTAATACTAATTCACTCAGTTTGTAGTGGCTACATTGTTATTCTAATTTAGTTCAAGTTTTACGACATTAAGTTTTTTTTATTTACTAAACAAAAAATTCTAGCTTAAAATTAATAATCTTAAATTCTGTTTACAGCTACTTGAAGCTGCACACATATTTGTTCAGTTTAATCGTTCAGGGTTCAACTTAGTAAAATAAGTAAAGACACTGCAGATAAAATGAAGGATTTCCTCTTGGCTAGAAGTACATTTAACACATACTTATAATACTTTAATAGATTGATAAATTGAAGGTATGTTGTCATATAGCTTACAAGAAAAAGTTTATTTATAAAATTAGATTTCAAAAACTTTTTTTGACGTTAGCCTGTTGATAATTTTTTTCAATGTGATTACTGAGTAGCTCAGTCAATTATCAGCACTGCTTTTCATTCCAAGAACGGTAAAACCATTACTACACTAATTATACATAAGGAAACATTCGTTTTCTGTTACATAATTTAATTGACACATAGTTTAACATGTAATCACATAGAAACATATTAATTACTCTCAGCTATTATTAACCATTTTTTCTTTCGAAGAAATGAAAACTTCTTTTATCTCGAGTTAAACCTAATGATTGAATTGTTTGAAACAATTATGCTGTCTGCACGTTTTTGAGAAAATTTCAAGCATAGGCCTGCATTTATTTATTCTTTATATTGTATTCTCTCTGCAATGGTAATTTTCTTGACAACAGTATGCACAAAAATGTTGAGAGTGGTTAAGTTGATCAACGTGTAATTTCTGAAACTAGATATATTTAACTGGCTTGTTATTAATATGAAATGACTTTTTGGAATCTAAAGAAGATAAAATATGTTCGGCTTCAATGTTTCTGGTTCTGTCTATAAGAATAAGCTGTGAATTCTTTAATTAATTCCTTGCATAAGCTTATTAGGCAGTTAATGTTTTGTTTTCTACTTAAAAAACAAATCACAGATTGAAAAATTTACTCGGTATGGGGCATGAGATGCGAATCAATGATTGTGTAAATTAACTGCGTATGTCGTGGCGATGTGCCTGGTACTGGTGCTCGACAGATTGCTTAAACAATTGGCTCATGGAGAAAAGTTTGAGCTGTTTAACTTTTTTTTTATTAAATTAATGTATATAAAAAGAGTATGTGATGGTGTCGACTGAATGGTGTGTTAATTTAATTTAATTCAATTGCGATGGAGCACACGCTCTGGTGGCAATTTCCCGACACAGCCATTTTCTCACTTTCCTGTACGCACCTACTTTTGTCCTTTACAAATTGTTTCACCGTTTTTGGTAAATTATTCATCAACTCTCTTGTTAACTTATTTCAATCCATGACCCCCTTCCCTACAAAATAAAATCGTCTTACACCCTTGTGCCTGAAATCGAATGTCAGCTTGCGGCCATGGTCATTTCTTCCCTTCCAACCATTACTTTTAATCCTTACACCAATATATTTCCACGCCTCATCACCAATATACGCCTTGTATCCTCCCATGACTTTCTTCACCCTCCTCCTGTCTTCCAATGAATACCAGTCCAACACTTTTATCATATCGGTTACTTATTCTGTTCTGCAGTAATTTCCAGAGACAAATCCTGCAGCTCCATCCTGCACCCTCCTCCCTTTCCCAAATCCAGCATTTGACACCAAAATGTGGATCGCACACCACATCATCACACCCACACAACCAATGAGGTTATGATGCCTCGAGTCTCAGTGCAGCCTGGCTCAACTGAATAAAGTTGCTCCTTATTTATCAGGAGTGTCTGGCATTACGAGTCTGATATGTATGCGGCCTCGTCTTACTGTCAAGGTAGCCTTCATATCTGACAGTAATCCATTTAGAATTGTTTTCGCCTATAAATGACGTCATTAGGCGTGTCCTTCTCCACTTCGTTCAGTTGAAAAATAGACTGCCTGTAAATGTTTACACATAACTTCTATGTTAATTGGAGGATTCCAATCCTTTTTGCTACTAACTGCATGGCTAGAAGTCTATGCTTAGTGTATAAAGTCTTATAATGTTTAAATATATGATTCCAGTCAATCATCATGTACTTTTACTTGCTTGCCCATTTGATTGATGTGTTAGGTAAAAATAATTCTAGGGTCCCCTGCAAAAAGTATCTAGCTTCCGTCAGTGTCTTCGTCGGACTGATTCTTTTCGTAACAGTACATGATCTCCGACTCGGAATTCGACCGGGTTTTATGACAGGTTATAATAGTTTTTGTTTTGGACTTTTACCTTTTTTTTAATTTCTCTGGTTCTCTTATGGAAGCTTTGTAACCTAGTTTACGGTTCGGTCGTATATACCTCAAAGGAATGAAGAGCTTTAGTAGAGTCTCTTTGTACGAGGCGTATTTTTTAAGTAAGTACCGTTTTGTCACACCGTGGCTGCAGCGCTACGGTCGGCGTTCCGCGCATGCGCACTGGGTACCTGCAGCTCTTGCCTACGCACTGACGCCATTACAGTCTAATTCTTAATTGTTTACGTTGTTCACCGAGTGTTTAAGATGCCTCAGATAATCGTGAGTCCCGCCGACTGTGAAGTACGGGCTGTTATAAGATTTCTTTGTGCTAAAGGCCTAAAACCGATCGATATTCATCGTGAGATCTGTGCAGTTTACAGACAAAACATTATGAGTGATGGAATGGTGAGAAATTGGGAGAGAGCATTTAAAGATGGCCGCACAAATATGCATGATGAACAACGGAGTGGGCGTCCTTCGGTCGTTAATGAAAGTTTGGTGTAGAAAGTGGACAATAAGGTGAGATAAAACAGACACTTTACGATTTCCTCCTTGTGTGATGACTTTCCTAATGTTTCTCGTAGTGTTTTGTATGGCATTGTGACCTAGCACTTGAATTACCGAAAATTGTGTTCACAGATGTGCACAAAACCAAACGTTTAGGCAGTGAATTGACTTTCCTTGAGCGGTACCACAACGATGGTGATGATTTCTTAAGCCAAACTGTTACGGACGATGGGACATGGGTGGCCTACGTCACACCTGAATCAAAGCAACAGTCCATGGAATGGTGGCATTCAGATTCACCCAAAAAAGTGAGTTCAAGCAAACGATTTCCGCCAGGAAAACCATGTGTACAGTTTTTTTGGACAGAAAAGGAGTATTGCTTGTGGAATTTCTGCCTCGTAATGAGACAATCAATGCAGCAGCTTATTGTGAGACATTGAACAATCTGCGCCATTCAATCCAGAACAAAAGACGTGGCAAGTTGAGCAAGGGCATCGTTTTGGCTGCATGACAATGCGCGTCCACATGTGGCTAATCAGACCAAAGATCTCATCACATCTTTTCGATGGGAAACTCTAGATCATCCTTCGTACAGGCATGATCTGGCGCCCAGTGACTACCATCTGTTCCTGCACTTGAAGAAACACCTGGGCGGTCAGCGTCTTGAAGACGATAACGAAGTCAAAACAGTTGTGATGCAGTGGTTAACAAGTCAGGCGGCAGACTTCTATGAGGAGGGTTTTCAAAAACTGGTACTACGTTATGACAAGTGCCTCAATATTGAAGGGAATTATGTAGAAAAGTAGAGTAAGGTACAGGCATTCATGTAAAAATAAAATTATTGATATATATTTGCACGTCTTTTTTCACTCCAAAACGGTACTTACTTAAAAAACATGCCTCGTAATATAGCCCTAATATGCATTTCATTTTTAAGGGTGAAAAGCATGTAGCTGAGTGACTGTTTGTGTTCAACACGAAAATGGAAAATCGTACCCCTGTATACCAATTTAACTTATCGTTATTTATGTAGTGTCCCGGGAATTCTGTAAGCATACGATGCACTCGCACAAGTCCACCTTTAGTCTCTCATGTAGGAAGTTAATTGAAATTTCTCAGTCTCTAGCGACATGCAAACTGATTTTAGTGTGTCCCTTAGACAAAATGACACCAAAATTTCTGCCCGTATTCCATACCCTCAGTATGATTTCCTGAACGAGAGATCTGGCGATAGTGCCAGCACTTTGTCTGGTGATGGAGATGTTCTCCAGACATTTGTATAAGCTACTTGAATTCTTAGTAAGTATCTGTTCCCATGATGGATTACCGATAGTAGTCCTTTCATGTCTATTGCACATATTTTAAAAACATTTTCTGGCTTACTCAGTACAAGTATCATTTTGATGTTATTCTACTGGCGGCTATGCCATTGCCTGATACAATTTCAGTTAGTATATGTACCTTTTAATTTTCTCAAAGGTTTTATTTATTCATAACCGGCCTCCAGGAAATAAGCCATGAAAATAACGAAGAATAGCTCGTTTTTCGGCGTCGTCCAGTGAAGGAAACTCGTCTTCAGTGGTCTGAGTTTGTGCTTCAACAGTTTGTGAAGGAATTGATGTAGTAGCATTGTGAGGTCCATGTTACCGCTAGGTTTGGACACAGTATCTGCAACCTATTGAATTTATCTGATTCTACTAAGAGCATAGGAATTATGGCACTTGGCCCCTGTTTGAAGGTAGTTTCAAAACCGTATTCCGAAATTTCAACAATATGAAAAAATGGATCCATTCTGTTAAAAATCCAAATAAATGGTATTTTAAGAATTATGTATAGCAGGTTGTGAGTTGATTAAACAAGTTTTTGAATATTTCTCTTGTAATTAACTGGGATTTTGCTTAAAAGAGAGGAGAGAAATTATGTAAATTATGTTAATGCTATTTGATACGTTCAAGGACAGATTATGCACGAGACATTGATAAAATCAAAAGATGCAGTTCAGTTTGCGGATGACACGAGTGTTATATTTACCTCCCCAAACATTAAAAATTTAGGATTAAAAGCAAATAAAACCATGAGTGAGTTGAAAAACTGGTTTGACGCAAATAATCCAATCTTGAATGAGGATAAAACAGTGTGTTTGAATTTTTGTTTACCTCATTCTGCTAAAAAAAAAAATATTCAAGTAACCATAAGTGAAAAAAATGTAAATGAAACCAAATTCTTGGGATTATGGGTACAACAGAACATGAAATGGGATGTTCACATAAGAAAATTAGCTAAAAGACTGTCTACAGCGTGCTAAGAAATGAGAATCCTTGGGGAGACCACTAGAATCATGTAGAACACATTTCATAAACCTCGGCATTCTAAATGTTCTATGTCTCTACCTCTATGAAATACTTCTTTTCACAAGAGAGTATCTCCTAACAAACAACAAACTAATAAAAAATTATGTGGTATATAATTACCTCACAAGAGGACATTCAGACATACACAAAACTACGTATCAAAAAAGTATTTTAAATTCGGGAATAACACTCTATAATAAAATACCAGAAGAAGTAAAAAATGCTCCCTGTAGCTCATATAAAATAAAACTAAAGGCATTTCTAGTGAGGCACAGTTTAAATGAATATATGGACTCATAAAAAATGTGTTTTAAGATTTCTGAAATTTTGTTTTCATCAATTATTGCGTTGTTAAATTCTCTTCATGTACACTTGTTTTGTCATTGTTTTATCAATCATGTATATAAGTCCCATCATCTCATAATAATATGTAATATCTAATCATCAAAACGACTTATCCAATGTCAAATAAAATCTAATCTAACGCTAACAATTATTACAAAATAAATATTTACGAAAATATATGTTTCAAATAGCATTTAACCTCTGCTTCACACGCACGGATCCTGGCGTGTGTAGAAATGCAGATAGGCTGACACATCAGAAACTGGTACTTTTTTTTTTTTTTTTTGCTGTCGTCAGTCTTTCGGCTAGTTTGACGCAATCCTCCATCTCTTCATATCATGCGCTAACATCTTCATCCCAACATACCCCTTACATCCTCAATTATCTGCTTCATATATTATAATCTCTATCTTCCTCTACAGTTACTTTCAACTGCCCCCTCTAGTAACAATACTGAAAATCTCAAAATAAGACCTGCCATCCTGTCTCTTCTTTTTGTAAGCTTCATCCACAAACTTCTTTTCTAATCACATTTCCATAAACTCATTCCTTCCGTACTTTATCTTACCACCTAATTTTCAGCATTCTTCTGTAGCACCAGAATTTCCTTCTTTCTGTTGTTCCTAAAGACCATACTTCGCTGCCATCAAATGCTGCAATCCACACATAGGATCTTAAAAAGTTCTTTCTAAGTCTAGATCAATATTTGAAACTAAAAGATTCCTCTTCTCATGAATGCTCTTTTTGCTCTTGCGATTCTGCTTTTAACTCATTCCTCAGACATCATTTGCAATTTTACTTACCAAGTAGCAGTATTCGCTTACTTCTTCTATTGCATCTGATACTGTTCTTGCAGGTATATTTAATCTACTATTATTGGTATCATCTCCGCTACATTTAACCACTTTTGTATTGCTTTGATTTATATTTTGTTCAAACTCTTCCTTCGGTATTTTGTTCAAGACAGTCAGTAACTTCTTAATATCGTCAGCCTGTTCTCTTATCAGCAAATCGCAGCATACTGGTTTTTTCTCCTTGAACACTTATAGCACATTCAAATTTTTCTTTCCCTTCCTTTATTGCTTCCTCAACATACAAGATGGAGATAAACTACAACCATGTTTCACTCCCTTTTTAATTGATGCATGTTTCTCATGATTCTCTACTTTTATTATAGTAACTTGATTCTTATATAGTTTATAAAGTATTTTTGTATCTTGATATTTTAGACCTGACTTCTTTAAGATTTTGAACATCTTGACTCACCTAACGTTATCAAAAACTTTTTCTAAAACAACAAACACCATAAAGTATCTTTTTTTTTTTTTTATTTGATGCGCCCTTCAAGTATTAATCTTAAAGTCAGAATTGCTTCTCTTGTACTTTAGTTTGTCCTAAACCCCAACTTATCTTCAGCAAATATCTCTTCTACTACACTTTTTATTCTTCTGTTTATTATTCTGGTCACTAATTTTGAAGCATGTGATGTTTGACTTATAGTGTGATAATTCCAACATTTGTCGGCTTGTGCTTTCCTCAGATGTGTGAAGGAAATACTTGTATTAAAATCAGTTCGAATTTCTATTGTCTAATAACTTTTTGTTATCAGGTTGAATAATATCTGGATTCCTTCCTGTCTTTGGGATTTTAGAAGTTCTGCAGGAATCTCATCAACTGCCTTATTTGATTTTAAGTAATTTAATGCCCTATCAAATTCTGTCCTCAAAACAGTATTTACTTAGTTATCAATGGCGTCCTTTCCATTACGCTGTTGTTCATGTCGTCCTCATAATACAGTTTATTTTGTTCATTTCTCAAAACAAAAAAAGAAAGAAAAAAATTGACCTGCTATATGCCAGATCTGTGATCCAAGGTTTTCATATACATCTACATATATACTCTGCAATTCACAAAATTGTGGGTGGCAGAGGGTGCTCAGCACCAAAGCTAATCTCTGTGCATTCCAATCCCTAATGGTACGAGGGAAAAAAGAATTTATATAAGAATCAGTCCGGCACCTTATTTCTCTAATTTTATCTTTCCTGTCCTTCCGACTCAAATAGGTTGGTGGAAGAAGTATTTCACTACACTCAAAAGTGAAAGTGGGAGTACTCATGTTTACCAATAAGTTTAAACGAAACGTGTGTCGTCTATCTACCAGAGACTTCCCAACCTAATCTACTAATCAGTTCTGTGACGCTTTCATAAGGACTGTAGCAAGCGGTCACGAATCGAGAGGCTCTTCTCTGTACTTTCTCTATACTTTCGATCAACCCCTTACGAAACGGGTCCCAAATGGCACAACAATAATCCAAATGTGGACGCACAAGAGATTTGTACGCTAATCTCCTTTGTTTGTTCATTACAATTTTTCAAGATTCGACCTATGAATCACAGCCTAGAATTTCCTCTACCTACTAACGAATTATTGTGTATGTCCCATTTCATGTTCCTTTGTACTGTTACTCTCAAATATTTCATAGAATTGACCATATCAATAACTGTATTGTTTAACTAGTATTTCTGAACAATTGGATTCTTTTTGTTAGTTATGCTCATTGTCTTGCACTTTTTACAATTTAGAGTTAAAGTTGCCACTCAGCGCACCAAGCCAAAATAACATCCAGATCGCGCTGAATTTCTAAGCAATCGGCCAAATTTCTTACTTCCCTATAAATAACCGCATCATCAGCAAACAATCTAAAAAGGCTTTTCACTTTGTCTCCGAGATCGTTTATAAAAATTAATAAAAGAAGTGGTCCTATTACACTTCCTTGAGGTACACCCGATGTACCATCTAGATTAGAAGAACTTTCTCCTTCAACGACAACATACTGCGACCGACCAGTTAGAAAATCCTTTATCCATTCACAAAGCTGATCCGATATACCGTACGCTCGAAGCTTCGCTAAAAGGCGGTTGTGTGGCACAGAGTCAAAGGCTTTCTGGAAATCTAGAAAAATTGCATCTACTTGTGAACCTGCATCGATAACTTTCATTACTTCGTGTGTAAATAGGGTCCAGCTGTGTTTCACATGATCTTTTCTTCCGAAATCCGTGTTGATTTGTTGTAAGCAAATTATTATCATCTAGAAAATTCATAATGTTCGAGCATATAATATGCTCCATAACTCTACTACAAACAGATGTTATAGATATGGGACTAATAATTTCCAGGATCACTTCGATCACCTTTCTTGAAAATCGGAGTTACTTGCGCGATTTTCCAGTCTGAAGGTACTTTTCGCTCTTCTAATGATTTACTGAATATATCAGACAGAAATGGCCCGATTTCCGCCGCATACTCTGAAAATACTCTTACTCGAATTACCATCCGGGCCAGGTGCTTTCCCCCACTTCAGGAGCTCTAATTGCTTAATGATACCTGCAGTATCTATTTGTAATGATTCCATCACCGACTCGCCACGGCATGGCAAAACGGGAATACTAATCCTTATTATTGTAAATGAATTTTTGAATACAGTAATTTAGTACGTTAACTTTATCGCAGCTTTCATTAACCTCGGAACCTTCACGTAATAGTGCTGGAATATTGCTGTTGGTACAATTAACTTTTCGTACATACGACCAAAATTTCTTTGGGTTTTCTGTGAGACTCTTAGAGAGAGAGTTGGAGTGACAATCGTTAAAGGCCTCGCGCCTTACATTCTTAATATGTCCTCTTAAATCAGCTAAGGTTTCTAAATCGCTGCGACACCCCTTCCTTCTTGAGCGTGCGTGTATTTTCCTTTGTTTTTTGAGTAATCCATGATTTCACCAAATCACTCTAGGTGAATGTCAGGATGGCTCAATCAAAAGGCCATGACCAAATTCCTTCCAGTTGCTTGCAATATCTCGATGTAGACGTTACATATGAGTTGATGTGTGATACTAATTTCACATTTTGAAGCTTCCCTGATTTTGAGATCTTTCTGGTTCTTGATGTTCTTCTTCCAGTGTAGCGTTAAACTACGTGGACTCTTGCAGTCTCAATATAATTCTTGTTTTGATCAAACGAAATCATATACAGAATCACTCAAAACTGAATCAATAGTTATGCTGCCGTATCACTCTTGGACTAGAAAAAAAGTCATTAATTTTAAAACTGTGTATAGTACCCGTGAGCTACGGTAATTTGAGAAAGAACAAGACACATGATTTTCAGGACAGGTTCATATTCCAAAAAAACCTTCAGATGATAAAGAAGAGATCCTTAGTCTGTGAGAGCGATCGGGCGGTACCGATCCAAACTCCACATACTCAATTTTTTTAGCCTTTAAAATTTGGTTAAACTTTATTGTTGAAAATATATACTTGTCACTTGCCATTACAAACGGATCCTCAGATAAATATGTTTACAGTAATATACACCACAGCAAATGTGTGTTCTTGAAGAAGTGTATTTAACTGAAAAATGAAAGTTGAATACAGAGGACTCGAGCAACAGACCAAGGAGCTCATTCCAAGATACTTAACTTCTACCGAAAATCCTGTTTTCTTCTAAACTATCTATATTAGTATCTTATACATATTCCTGAAAATTACTCATTTTTTAAAATTGTTTTTCCATCCCTGCTAGCCCTTCTAAAGAGATACAGAGTTATAACCTTAGACTTCGACATTTTTCTGTTTAGAGAACTCTGTTTTGCGTGAAGCCTTTGACAGAGTGAGCCATAAAATGGTGCTAAATAAGATTAAAACTATTGGAGCTGAAAAAAAGGTGATTTGCTAAGTGGAAGAATTCCTAAAAGGTAGAAAGCAAAAGTTAGGGTAGGAAATGCAATATCAAAAGAAGTAGAAGTGAACTTGGGAGTCCCACAGGGTAGTGTATTGGGACCATTGTTAGTCAATATTCTAATGAATGATTGTGTTAATGGTTTACTGTCAGAAATTAGATTGTTTGCACATGAAATAATGTTATATAAAAGGATCAAAACAATAGAAGACTGTAAAAAGCTGCAGGCTGATCTAGAAAGGATAACTAGATGGGTGAGTCAACATGGGCTGAGGATAAATACAAGAAGAATCAGCTTATTAGGTACACAGATAAATAGCTAAAGGTTGATTACGATTAAAAAATAGGGAAGGAGCTACTTATGAAGACTCGAAACGTAAATACCTTGCATTACATTTGATAGCAAACTAACTGGGCAGGACACATTGGACAGGTAGTAGGGAAAGGGTTCAAATCCTTCAGCTGTTGGAAAGAGTGATGAGGGGATGCACTAGAGAAGTAAGGAATTGGGGTACAAAACTTTGGTCAGGCCAATACTGGAAAATGCGGGTGTAGTTTGGGATCCACATTTTGGTATCAAATACAGGATTTGGAGGGGGTGCAGAGGGCGCTGCCAGGTTTGTCCTTGGAAATTACCGCAGAACACAATAGGTAACTAATAAGATAAAGGAGCTGGAGTGGGATTCATTGGAGGATAGAAGGAGGGTGAAGAGAGTCATGGGAGTGTACAAAGCCTTTACTGTGATGCAGCATGGAAAGGTATTGGTGGGAAAATTAAGAAGGTGCTTGGAAGGGTAAGGTTGACCATGACCACAAGCTGGCACTTGATTTCAGGCATAAGGGTAAGGGAAAATTTTCTTTCGTAGGGAAGGGAGTGAGGGACTGCCAAAGAGAAGTGACGAATAACTTACTGGAAACACTGTAAGAATTTAAAGTAAAATTAGTCTATGGAAAAAGTAGGTTGGAAGGAGAAGGGAGGATGGTAGGGAGATTGCCTCTGGAGCAGGCATTCCATCGCAATTTTATCAATTATTATTATTATTATCTGCAAAATACCTAGAGACTGACCGTAATGCTTTATTAGAAATTAGAACAGCAATGGTCCCAATACACTACCCTGTGGCACTCCCATATTTACTTCCACCTCTTTTGATAATGTTTTTCCTACTCTAGCACTTTGCTTTCTAGCTTTTAAGAATCCCTCTACCCAACAAGTAACTTTTTCATTCAATCCAATAGATTTCAGTTTATTTAAAACTATTTTATGGCTCACTCTGTAAAAAGCCTTAGAAAGATCTAGTGCCACACTATCAACTTGGCATACCTTGTCCAATACATCTGAAATATCTTGCTTATAGCCCACCATCTGGGATTCACATGAATATCTTTGCCTAAAGCCATGTTGTTGATCTGAAAAACAGTTTCTTTCCTCACAGACATTTCTGATATAGTTGTATATCAATCTCTCCATCATTTTGCCTATCACTGATGTCAAACTAATTGACCTGTAATTTCCAACCCTATTTATAACCCTTCCTTTATGAACCAGTACTACTATCACTCTTTTCCAATCCTCCGGTAAGCAGCAAGACTCCAAACTCAATTTCAAGTTAAGTTACTATATCGTATCCCACAATCTTTAACAAATCTTTAGAAATATTATCTACACCAGCCCCTTTAGTTTCTTTTTTTTTAGCTTTCTGAGTTCCTTCATAATTTCCTGAGAATTTATTTCAAAATTTTGTGCTTCGTCATTTATACTCTTAAGGAGGCTCTCATCTGATTCATTCGCTCCGATCACAGGATTGTTGTCCCTAGTTGTATCACTAAACCAGTCATTCAATATCCCTGCAATTTTAAAATCATTAGTGACTTCAACTCCATTCTTATCTACAATAGTCTGAATACTTTCCCTCTCCATCAGTTCTCTAATATAGCCATAGATTTCCAGATACATCGTTCATTTGTTCTCCAGCACCAAAAATTCTTCATAAACCCATCCTTTGCTTTCTCTTTGCTCTTATTAATTTTTTTCCCTCACTTCTTGGCAATCGGCCTGTAGCCATTCAGCTAGCACTCAATTTATTTTTTATATATCGTCAATGTTAATGGAATCTTTCCGAATTTTTATGAGAACGCTCAATTTGTAGAACAGTACGGGACACACACAACACAAACTTAACCTAAACACCCATGCCCTCGGCCGGACTCGAACCGGCGACCATCGGTACGTGGAGCTAGCACTCTAGTCCCTACGCTACCGAGTCCGGCCTCTTATTAATTGCTTGTTATTTGTTTTAAGTATTCCCTACTGCAATTCTGTCTCTTAACTCTATTATGTTCGCGTCTCACTAGCCTCTTTACCTTCTCATTCTCTATTGTAGTATGTATGTTCTGTACCTATCTTTGTTTTCTGCTTTGGAATAAACATTTCCTCGCACTTTTTTATCACCTTAAACTCTTCCCATTTTCCTCCACTATACTGTGCAATCCTTCCATTTGCTGAACCTTTCCCTGAAATATCTCTTCAATTCCAAAGCCTGTTGCCTTTTTGTAATTATACCTTTTCCCCCCTACTATTGTGCGCACTGGTTTACTGAATCCCTAATATCCATTAGTACCGCACAGTGATCACTTATTCCTTCAGTTACTTTACATCCTACAAGATTTTCATCAGGTTTTATTATAAAGATATCCAACATGTTTGGTTCCCTCGTATTTTGCTCTACCGCTTGTGTAAAACCTCCTTCCCTTATTAAGGTATTTGCAAATCTCTGCTCCCTTGTGTTATTGATCTTATTTCCCACCAAGTTGACACCTGGTAAATTTATATCCTCCAATAATAACCATTCTATGCTCACCTTTAAACAATGAATGTGAATTAGTTTATCTCCAAGAATCTCATCTTCAACATTCATTCTTCCACTACGGTAGGACCTAAGCAGCCAATACCCTGATTTTTCTTTTTATCACCCCAATATCCAGGAAAAACTTCTCAGAACATCACGGAACTAATTGGGTCACCTGAAAAGGCAAGATGTAGCATAACCGATTGTAATAAAATCTTTGAGGTAGGCGTTCCTTGCCACGGGCCAGGGAGTACTCTAAAAGAAGTTCCATAGCAACGGGACACACAGAGACTAGAGATTGCTTAGCAGCAGCTAAGGAGAGCTAGTGAGGAAAAGTTCGATTGTATTTTATGAATGTATCTAATTTAAAATAAAAGTTGTGATTAATATTGTGGAAAAAGGACTAACAAATTAATTATTTGATTAAGCTGCACAAAAGAGATCGTCCGAAATAATATAAATAGAAGTACATTCTTAAATACAACAAGCGCATTTCTTAATAAGTAATATCAAGAGAAATATTTAAAGAAATGCGATATGGCGACCCTGCAGTTGATACAAAATAACAACTAAGTATTAATTCGACACAAGAATTCATCGCGAAAAGATCCTGGAAACGACTAACAACAAATTGACGGCAGCGCCTCCAGCGGACGAGCAGGAACTATTAAGAAAACATATCGCAGTCGGGAACAGCTGATCTGGATACATTCCATCTGTGCTACAGCGACTGAACCACTCGTATATACAGCTAAGTGATTTTTCTAAAGAGTACTAAAGTGTAATAGTCTACCATACACGTTAAATTTTCAAATAATTCACTGTTCATAACCTTACGGAGTTAAATTATTTCTTGACCTTTTAACTTGCAAATTAATTTCACGAAGAACAAGACGTTACCTGTAAAGTTAGATTTTAGTAATTTCAAGTGTACTTGATTTTAATTTGCGTAAAGTAGAACATGTACACATGGCATAAATTTCGCAAGCTTTCCAGCTATTTATGTTAACAAACAATTTCTTGAAGAGATAGATAGATTGATGAATAATTTTTTACGAATTGAAAAGTTGCGACTTTGGTCCAATTTTGACTGAATCTTTATATAATATTAATTTGTCGTAAGAACAGTTTGATTGTTTTTTGGAACTTTCTGTTCCCAATCGGGATTTTTTTTTTAGAAAAAAAAAAAAATATTTTAATATAATGCAAGAACCTGTTGGTTGTAGGGAAGAAAGGCCATTGACTTCCTCTAACGATAGAACTACATCCACTACTGATACGTCGGAGGATTTCTATGGGTTTCCTGAGACTGAGTCCCCGATTAATGACAGGAGTTTTAACAATGTTACTCTGTCCGATTGTGAAGCTACTTTTTCTAATATAGGACTATCTGCCACGGAAAACTTACTAGATCACATTCCCTTAGGAGTAACCGAACGAACAAACTTGATGACCCCGAAATGGTTTTCCCAAGCACTCAAATATGACAACACTTATAGAAGGCATCACTAATGATGAAGCACAGACACTGAGTGGTACTAACAAAAACACTCAACTACCTTCAGACACGATTTCAGACTTAAAACAGTTTATGTTCAGTTTGTTTTTGCAACAGTCTGAACAATTTCAAAATGCACTGGTTGAACAGAAAAGAGAGTTGTCGGAACACTTTACTAATCTCATGAGGGCTTATGCAATAATTTCAGTTTGCAGTTCCAAACTGTTAGCAATCAACTTGACAGCATTACAAGGAGGTTGCATCTAACAAAAGATTTGTGAAAAATATATAGGTGATTGAATGACAAAATTGACATTATCAAGACACAAACTGACAACACTGATTTAGCCATTGAGGAGTTGACATTTAAGGTGAAGAGTTCAGAAGAGAAAATCTGGGCAATTGAACAGTATACAAGAGTAAATGAGAGTCTAGTAATTAGAGGTTTGAACAAAGTACGAATGCAATTCAGTGTGAATCATTAGGTAATACAATTGAAAGTAATGATGTAGGCCTAATATTGTAAGGGAAAAATATGAGATGAGTATGATGTTACAATTAATGGTGATATAAATCATGAAAGATAGACAAATTGTTAAAGAAGGGTTTCACTTAAAAGATGAGTTTAAGCATGAAAGTAACCAGGTGGAAACTTACACGAAGACAGATGAATCAGTAGAAAAGGGTTGTAAGTCTATAAAAATGTTGATATCAGAGACATTAAAGGAACAGTGGTTTTGATCAGTAAAAGAGATGGAAGAGACTTTGAAGGTAGATGGATTAGGGAGTTTGATGATTTTGAAGGAAGTAAACTGTGACATTTTTTCCATTGTTGGGGAGAATTATGTTTGTGATTATGAATCAAAGCAGTTAAAGAATAATGGTGTGAACATTTTCAGAGTTCTTTACATATTTTTGAAGTTGGTTTGCCATGTTACTGTTCTGGCAAAGTAAGATTAATTGTAAACAGAAAGTTGTTTGTATGAATAACTGGGAAAAGGTGAACTGGAAATATAGAAAAAAGATTTTCTTTTCTGTAGGGGGTAAGCTATGCTTACTGCCTCATCCTGTGTAAATTCAATCAGGACATTGAATGTACAACTCAGAAAATGATCACTTAGTTTAAGATGAATGAAAAGATTTAACACTAGTGCAAGTCACAGTGTGTAAAGATGAACTCCATCATATTGGAATTTCCTATTATTATTAAGTTTTAGTTGGCATATTGTGTATTCAGTGCCACAAAACACTTGTAAATAGTACTGATTGTTGTGGGCTGAGCACAATTCAACTGTAATGATAGTAAAAGTTTATAACCATTAAGTGGAAGCTGTCAATTACCATATTGATGATCTCGATCAGATGTGCAGTCTTCGGCTGTTACCACAGCATACCATTACATAAAGTTTATTGTCTATTAAGACTTTCTTTCAGTAAATATATATTTGTAAGGTATACCGGAGCATTAGAATGAATAGAATGAGTTGAGAAGAAACAAGGTGTTGTATTGAATAGAGGTGTTTTGCATTAAGAAGTAAAATATCATATAGAGAGGGTACACGGCACAGTCAAGACTCAGTTCCTGTAAATAAGGCCATTATCTAGGCATTGCCTTTAAATGATACCGAAAGGTTCGGGATTGGTTAACAGGTATAGCTGAGGTCCAGGTAGAACCTTCAAATGACTTTGTTGTTACATCTCTTAGCCTATATATGAATATATTCAAGATGAAGTGGAGAAAGTTATTACTTATGGAGGAGATATATAATATAATGTAATGTATTGAAGAAATAAAATAAAAATGAAGTTGTGATGGTGATGCTAGATTAGCAAGAAACAATGGTGTCCCAGTTGCGTATTAGCGAGGGTTGATTGTACTGGTCCAGGGACCAAACATGTGATTTAAATAATGTTGCCGGTTATACAACGTAAATGGTTCAAAAGGATCGGTCTTATGAAGAATATAATGTACCAAGGGTAGTAATAGAAATTTTGAATGGTATGCTTGGTAAACAGGCGGAGGCTATGACAGTTAAAGATGATGTATTAAAAACAATTCTGTAGTATAGTATACCTTTGTAGTTTTGGTTTTTAAGAGATAAGGACAGTAACTTGTCGAAATGTGTGTGTTACAGACTATAGGACGTTCCAACCAGTAGCGGCTTATGGAAAACCACCAGGGAAAGTTACCTCAAGACATCGGTACTCGTGATATGTAAAAAATGGGTTATTAGCCAAATGTAAAATATAAGCTCTCCTTACCTAAAACGTGACAATTACAGGAAAGTTTACCATACCATTATAATGGTATGGATGTCAAATGGTATGGTAAACTTGGGGGGGGCTGTAGCATAACCGATGTAATAAATCTTTGAGGTCGTTCCTTGCCACGGGCCAGGGAGTACTCTAAAAGAAGTTCCATAGCAACGGGACACACAGAGACTAGAGATTACTTAGCAGCAGCTAAGGAGAGTAGTGAGGAAAAGTTCGATTGTATTTTATGAAGTATCTAATTTAAAATAAAAGTTGTGAATATTGTGGAAAAGGACTAACAAATTATTATTTGATTAACTGCACAAAAGAGATCGTCCGAAATAATATAAATAGAAGTACATTCTTAAATACAACAAGGCGCATTTCTTAATAAGTAATA
>JARYHS010000376.1:0-27342 GCA_031002005.1 Vandiemenella viatica | reverse complement strand
TAGAGAATTCGTCGATCAAGTTATTCTATGCATCAGAAAGGAACAGTACATGTGGCGTGATATATTCCACACTAAATTCTTTGGGGCAGAAGCGCTGTTTTGTGGAATCGTATGAAGAGTTCTGACGACAGATGCCTCTGCTGTTCCGCCTGTGATTATCAGGGAACCGCGCAGTGACACGGTGTATAGCATTTCATTACATCACTATGGAGGTTTGTTAATCAAGTATAGTGTGGAATTTGTTTAGAGCGATTAATTTCCGATTCACTGACTGCAGGTACGGATCCGTCGCTAGGAGAGGGAGTGTTGAATGCCAAAGAATTTTATCCTTCCCGTGGGGATTGATAACACTTTCTCTTTCACAGAAAGTTTAAGTCGTCTTAATAAAGCGTTTTTAGAATCTAGTACATTTTTTTGACGCAGTCATATTTAAGTGATCCTCACGAATTTATCGTTGCACCGTGAAATGTATTACAATATTTCTCATCCTCAGACATGGAATGTCTTTTGTGATTACGTGCTGCTCTCTTAAAATGCTTGTTTACCCATAGTCATGATAAGAGCAAGCTGAAAAATGGAGATAATTATAATCCGACTAGCGTATTTCTTCTAGCAAGTCCTAGTATTCTAACTGATGTTCTTCTTTTGTCTATTAATGTTATTTAAGGAAGATTGTGTAGACATCATATGATATCAGTATGGAGCATGTGACGTCTGAATCAGCGATAGAGTAAAGTAAATCAACAATTGCTTTCTATCTTCATGAATTTAATTTTTATGATCATTTTCTCGTTTTGGCGCGGACATAAATTCTAGTTGAAACTCTTCTATATACATATTTGCACACCACAAATCGAATTTGATAAGTGATTATATTTTTCCTGTTGATATCGAATATTGCCATCTCTTAGTGAATGCCAGGATACTTCCTTCAAAAGGTCATGGCCAAATTCATTGCACGACTTTAGTCCTTCCCCTTACTCCAATGACCTCGATGACGCGTAAAACAATAAGCAAAAACAATCCTCCCACATACTGTCACTGATATGAAGAAATAGCTTCACATTTAGCGTCACGACTAGATTATGCTTCTTGTTCTTGTGTCAGTTCCTTTCAGCAGGCGAAGTATTCGTCAGAAACTGTATTGGAACCTTTTATTTATCAAAATGTTGTGGTTACCAGTCACTAAACAATATTTCAATTCACTAAAGAAGAGTCTTATATTTGCATTCATTCTATGGGAGAACGTAGCTTCATCCTACAGGACTCCAGTTTCATTGTTACGACTTTAGTGGCGGACGAATGTCAGCGCCATACATAGTATTGGTCCAGGGAGCTTGGAAAACTGACAGCATCATCAGCGGTGTACACTGACCGCGGTCGCGCCTTCGTATAAAATTTTAAGTTTATATTTTTCATAGTAGTACTCATTTGTACAGCAGAAAATATTTAAATATATCTATTCGCCAACTTACACGATACAACTTAGTACAGTGTATCGCCTCGCACTCAAACCATTCAATTTAGTTTGTAACTGCAGTTGGTGTAGAACAGCGTGTGTACATGAAACAACTCGAATAAAATTCGACATCTGTGAGAAGCAGGATACCACTGAAACAGTGATGTCACATACAGACGTGCAACAATCAAGCCCTGAGTAGCAGTCTGACTGGAACATCAATGTGTATGCAAAATAAACAACGGCGACACTGCCTATCATTTTCTTGAAGCGATTCTGGTCGCATTTGTATCTCAATACAATTAGTCGTATTAACGCTAGAAGTCTCAAATTTCTGTTGTGCCTGTGAACACCATTGGTAGGTGGGATTTTCACTAGGCATGGATCTACACCTAAATAGAAGGGGGAAGGGAGTACTTCTGAGTGTTAGCTAAAGCAGTGAAGGGAGCCCATTTCCAGTGATGATGGGGTCAGGACTGTGCCTTTTTGAGGTTAGGGGCTGCTGGTGAAGGGACAGAAATAGATTATCAAAGTGATACTGATTGCAGATTCGCGATGGGGAAAGGTCACAGATATTAAAGAAATAGATGAATAGCTGAAACAATAACTGACTGCGGTGCTAAAAGTGGGAAGAGAGGAGATAAATTCTGAAAATGTAAAGCAGTAGTAAGGGTGCTAATGGTAAATGTAGAATAATAATGAACAAGTAATCGAATTTGCCAAACTTAATAGAAATACACGAACCACAAGTAATTAATTGGGGTAGAGAGTGGTAAAGAAGAAGTACTAGACAGTGAGGTTTTTCCTGATGGTTTACAGAGTGTACCGCAGAGGATAGAGGAGCAATTGGATGGTGGAGTTTTACATACTAATTAGCAAAAACTGCCAAAGTTCACTGGCATTCATAGATCAAGACCACGAGTTACTTGGGATAGATCTTCTGGGGTAATAAAAAAGAAAAATCAGAGTGTTGGCTGTTTACCGCAGTGGAAGAATGGACAGATGAAGATGAGGCTCTTGGTGAGAATTAAATTCATACTCAGATTTCAGAGGTGAGAATAGAATGATCATTATTGGTGGGGATTTAAATTTACCAGGTGTAAACTGAGAAGGAAATAAGGTAAATAACCCAAGGTAACAAATGATTTGCAAATACCTTCAATAAGGGAAGGAGGATTTACACAAGTGGTTAAGCAAAACACTAGGGGACAAAATATTTTTTGATATATTTCTAATTAAGCACGATGAAAACCTTGTGGGGTGTCAAGTAACTGAAGGAATTAGTGATCATGACGCAGTTCTGGTGCATATTAGAGGATTCAGTAAACCAGCAGCCAAAACCTGAAAGGGGAAATAAGGTACAATTATAAAAAGGCCGCTAGGTTTCAAATTTCAAGAGATTTTACAGAACAATTCCTCAAATGGACGGAAGGAACAAGTACAGTAGAGTCTAGGTAGGAAGAGTTCAAGGAGATAATAGCAAAGAGGGAAGAAAAATTTATTCCAATGCAGAAAATAAAGAGAATTAGAGATCCTGTGTACTATAATAGGGAGTGAGGAGGTAAAGAGGTTGGTAAGATGAGAACATAACAGAGTTAAGAGACAGCAGGGTTAGTAGGGAATATTTAAAACAGCTAACCAAGGACTTCATAACAGCAAAGAAAGTGGCTAAAGATGGGTTTATGAAGAGTATTGTCAGTGCAGGAGGACCATTGACTGATGCATCTAGAAATTTCTATGGCTATATCAGGAAAATGAGGGTAGGGAGGGATGTAGAGACACTTATAGATAAGGATGGAGAAGAAGTTACTGAGGATTTGAAAAAGGCAGAGATTTTAAGTAACTGGTTTAGTGAAAGCATTAGGGACAATGAATCAGAAACGGCAGGGTCTAATTCGGAGAACGAGCTTAACAACACAATTAGAAATGAAGATAGTAAAAAATTAGAATATCATCCTGAGGAAATCATGAAGGAAATAAGAAAGCTGAAATAAACATAAAAGGGCTGGTGTAGATAATATTACTACAGATATCTTAAAGATAGCCGGATGTGACATTGTACCTTATCTTGAAATATTATTTAAACTTGAGTCTAGGACACCTGCTGCTTACCACAGGACTGGAAAAGTGCAATAGTAGTGCCGGTACATAAAGGGAGGGGTGAGAAATAGAGTTGAGAATTACAGGCCAATCAGTTTGACATCAGTAGTAGGTAAATTAATGGAAAGATTGATATACAACCACATCAGAAATATATATGAGGAACGTAAGTGGTTTTCAAGGAGGCAACATTGGTTCAGGCAAGGAATATTCATGCGAATCTCAGTTGGTGGGATATATGCAAGATGTTTCAGATGAAATGGACAAGGTATGCCAAATTGATAGTATAGCACTAGATCCTGTCTAAAGGCGTTTGACAGAGTAGAGGCATAAAATGGTAATAAATAAGGTAAAAGCTATTGGAGTGGATGAGAAAGTGATTTGCTGGGTAGAAGAGTTTTTAAAAGGTTAGAAAACAGAAAGTAAGGGTAGGAAATGTAGTATCAAAAGAAGTGGAAGTAAAAATGGGTGTGCCAGGGTAGCGTATTGGGACCATTGCTATTCATTTTTCTAATGAATAATTGTGTTGATTGTTTACTATCTAAAATTAGATTGTTTGCAGATGACATAATGCTGTATAAAAGAATCAAAACGATAGAGGATTGTAAACAGTTGCAGGTGATCTGGACAGGATATCTAAGTTGGTTGATAAACATGGATGAAGATAAATACAAAGTAGAGTCAGCTTATTAGATATACAAAATAAAAAACAAAAGGTTAATTATAAATACAAGGTGGGGAAAGAATTGCTTGCTGAAGACTTGAAATGTAAATATCTTGGCATTACATTTGATAACAAGCTTAACTGGGCAGGGACCATGGACAGGATGGTAGGAAAAGGTTTCAAAATTTTGCACTTGTTGGAGATAGTGATTTTTTTTTTTTTGTGTTTGTATTTATCGGTCCCTTAGCATCATACATAGTACAAATGATATGGGATAAGTCAAAAATAGTCTGTAAGCAGACAGACAGTACATTCTCCTCTCTCTCTCCTCTCACACACACACACACACAAGCATTTTATCAATGGTGTGATCATTCGTAAGACAGCTGTACAAGTTTGATAAAGACACAAAATTTATAATTACAAATAACACATGATTTTTCACTATTTAAGTCTATCATTTGGTTTGAAAATACTCATCAATACTGTAGAAGCAGTGGCCGAGCATGTACTCCTTCAGTCCTGAAGTGAATTTTGTATTTTCTTTTACAGATTTGATACTATGTGGTAGGTTATTAAACAATCTGATTCCTGTATGTAATGGTCCTTTCTGACATAGGGTAGTATTTGTTTGTGGTACATGTAAATCTAATGTCTGTCTAGTATTATATGTGTGCACATCATTGTTTGTTTGTAATGTATACCCAGAAGCTTCAGTATTTTTTTTTTATGAATGTTATAGTTTCCAGCATATATATACAGGGCAGTGGTAGAATTTGCATCTTTCTAAATAAAAGTCTACATGAGGTTCTACTCTGTACCCCATTCATAATCCTAATAATTTTTTTCTGCATTTTGAAACATTTGATACTTGGTGGGGAATTTCCCCAAAATATAACACCGTACCTTAATAATGAGTGCACATACGCAAAATAAATATTCTTAATTGTTTCATCTGATATGCAGCCAACTAATATTCTCATCATGTAGCAAATGGTATTTAATTTTTTACAAAGGTGATCAACATGTATATTCCATTTTAAATTATCTTGTATCCATATTCCCAGAAATTTTGTTTTTCCTACATTTTTCAGTAGTTCATCACAGAGTTTTACTGTAGGTACTGGGGTATCTAAATTAGTTTTTGTCCTGAAGTGTATGGCATGTGTTTTTTCTGTGTTATTATTAGTTTGTTTTGAGAAAACCAGTTTGCTAAGTTTTTAGAACAGTGTTCAATGTTTTTCACTAATTGTTCCTTATTACAGTCTTTTATTAATACGTTGGTGTCATCTGCATATTTAATATACTTCTGGCAGGTACTTGTAGTTTCTAGATCATTTATATACACTAAGAACAGTAAAGGCCCAAGAATTGATCCTTGCGGCACTCCATATTTCATGTGTTTGCAATCTGAGCGCACATAGTTTACACTGTTGTTAGTCTTAAAACTACATTCAACAATCTGTTTCCGATTATAAAGGTATGACTTTATCCAATTTTTTGCTACTCCTCTAACTCCTAAATGTTCTAATTTTGTGAGCAAGATATTATGGTCAATTACATCAAATGCCTTTGAGAGATCCAAACATATTCCAGACACATGTCCTTTTTCATCAAGTGTCTGTAAGATTTCTGTATAAATGAAAAAAAAATGCAGTTTCAGTTGATTTATTCTTCCTAAATCCATGTTGAGTATTTGATAATAGTTTATTATTTTCTAAAAAGTTCACAAGTCTTTTGTGAAATAGTTTTTCTAAGATTTTGGAGAAACATGAGAGGTTCGACACCGGGCGATAGTTTGACACGTTTTCTTTTTCGCCTTTTTTGAATAGGGGTTTAACTTTTGCTGTTTTAAGCCTGTCTGGGAATATTCCACTAGAAAATGAACTATTACATATATGAGAGAGAGGGCAAGCTATTAATTTAGCACATTTTTTAAAAGAAAATCTGGGACATCATCAATCCGGATGAAAATTTAGGTTTTAACTCGCCAATAATTTTTAATACTTCTTCTTCATTTGTGGGTTGAATAAAAAGTGTTTTCCTATTAGTTTTACTGATATTAGCTTGTGTGTTGATGTTGGACTTATCAACATTTTTCTTAATCAGGTCTTCAGCAATATTTGAGAAATATGTATTAAAGGTATTGGATATCTCTAATAGGATCAGATATATTTTTTTATTCTCTTGCAGTTGAATGTTATGGCTATCTACCTGTCTTGCTCCTACTTCATTCTTAACTATCTTCCACATGGCTTTCATTTTATTAGTAGCTGAGGAAATATATCTGTCATTTTCTAATTTTTTGGAATATCTTACTACCCTGTTAAGAACCTGTTTGTATTTTTTGAAATATTTATCAAATTCTGGTGTTGTTTCCTGTGTTTTTGAGATTGTATGTAATAGTTGTTTCCTTTTTGTAGATATTATGATACCAGCAGTAATCCAGCCTTTTGTATTATTTATTACATTTTGCTTTTTTGTCCTAAGTGGGAAACATATTTCAAAATAATACAAGAATGTATTAATGAATGACTCATATTTCTCATTTGTATTTGGGCAACTATGCATTTCTTCCCAACTTTCATTTTTTAAGAGATTATTAAATTGGTTAATCTGTTGATCCTTAAAACTACGTGATTTTACTGTTGTCTGTGTATTAGTTTTAGATTCCAACTTTAATGTTAACTATTGTGCTAAGTGATCTGAATAACCTGTATCAAAATTTACTGCATTGTGGCTATAATTATTGCTATTTACAAAAATCTGGTCAATTGTTGTTGTTGTATTTTTTGTAATTCGTGTGGGTGTTTCTATCAAACTTTTAAGATTGAAAGAAGACGTTAACCTCAAAGTATCACTTCTCAGCTTTGAGTCCTTATAAAAATCTATATTAAAATCACCACATACAATTATAGTTTTATTTACTAATGGTAAACTTTTTAATGTTTTCTCAAACAAATTAAGAAATGTACTATTGTCACCATCTGGAGATCTATATACACAAATTAGTATGATTTTATATTTTGGGATGGATATACCAGATACTTCAAAGTGCTTTTCTTTAGAATATTTTTTCAGTGAGTTTATTTCTTTAAAATCAATGTCATTTTTAATAAATATACAATTTCCTCCCTGTTTGTATTCATTTCTGCAAAAAAATGAGGCTAAGGTAAAGTTTGGGATGCTTGTTACATTTAGTTGTGCTGTATTGAGCCAGTGTTCTGTTAAACATACAACTGCCACATCTTTAAGATGTGTTGAGAGAAGTAATTCAATTTCAGTTTTCTTATTTTTAAGAGATTGCACATTATGGTGACAAATTAAAAAGTTTGAACTTGCTTTATCGGTATGTACATTTGCTCGACCACTTACCTCTTTATTGGTGCCCTCTACCTTACAAGCTTTATTTGTATTGACACTTTTTTCACTGTAGCACAGTCTCACTTTAGGTAGAGCTAAGGGGATCACCACTTGCTTATTGTTATTTATCTGGATGTCAGTTTGTCTGCATGGCGAGCCCATCAAAAATCAGCATCTCTTGTTGGTTGCTTCTTTGTGCGGGTTGATGACCTTATCACTAGTCTTGGGAAATTTTCTGCTTCTGCTGCTGAGGTAGTTGGGGTTTCAGCTTCTGTTGTCTCTTCTCCTATGATGACTGTTTCTACTTTTGTTTCTTGAGGCACTTTCCAGTCAAGATGTAAAATTTCTTGGCACTCTAATTCTTTTGATATGACTTCCAACAATATTCTTGAAATTTCAGCTTTCCCTTTTGTATTAAGATCCTGTCCATGATTTGTGTAGTATTCTCTGTCACTTGGTTTGCTGATAAACTGAGTATTTTGGAATTGTTTCACAATTTTGCCTAGTTTTCTGTTTGTTTTCATTATTTCACAGGACCATTCTGGTAAGTCATGCCTGTGTGGTATACCTACTATCACTACATTTGTATGTTTCATTGATAGCAGAGAGTTTTTTATTGTTCTAATTGCAATGTCTGCTTCATTTTTTGCAACGTCATTTGCTCCTGCCCATATCACTAAATGGTCTTTTTCTGTTAGTTTCGTAATGTTTTTTAGTGTTTTCCAGTACTTTGAGCGCTGGGGTCCCTAGCATAATTTCCCCTCGGATATCACAGTTTTTGAAATCTTTGTTTCGCATATTTTCGGCAATTCCTCTACCATGGCTGTCTGATAGTATTATCACTTTAGATTTTGTCAGATCGTTTCTTGTTGTATGTTTAGATGGCTTTTTCACAACGCACTGTTGCTGCACTTTATTAATGTTCACAGGGAGCGTTTCTATTTCTAACACCTTAAATCTGTTCGAGGTAATAACTGGTGTCTGCTGACCTGAATATTTTGCACCCGATGTCACACGTCTGCTCCGCGTTTTAGCAACAACCCACCCGTTGTTTACATGTATAGGTTTAACCTCACTTTCCACATGGTCTCTTGTCTTTTCATTCATGCAAAAATCACATCCCGGGTCATTTTCAACAACTGTTTTTAAATTATTCATTTGATGAATAAATACCGTAGCGGCGTGTATATCTTCTTTCAACGTTTCAGCTACTGACTCTTCTTTACCCGCGAAATAGTTTCCTACCGCTTCCATACTTCCTCGGCGGACAGGATGCCGCACTCACATTTATTGTTCACTGATTCCAGCATATTTATGCAGTCAATATGTATCCATTTTTGGATAACAGAACACAGTCTAATTCCCGTTTTTACTACTTCACAACACAATACACACTTTATGCACGATATATAGCTTATTTTCCGTGAGCAGCTAATCACAACATCTGCCGCCATCTTGTCATGATTCAAGTATGATCAATATGTAAAACTAGAAATATCACAGGTATAGATAGCAGTGTTTATATTCATATCAAATAATATAATCACTTTCACTATTAGTTATGTACTCGTGTGGAGACATGATTTTTGTACACCATGTAAAACTTTAAGATCGTAAGAACAACCAGCAGTGCCAGATTATCGAGTCAGTTGCATTTCAGATAATAATAACAAGAACTGGTTTGTTTCATCTTTAATATGCTGCAACGTTGCATTTGTCCTTATTGTCAGCTGATTCATCATGGAATGTGCGTGTTTGCTGTGGTAGTGTGTATTAAGATGTAAAGACAAATAAAGCAAAAAGGTTTCGAGGCACTGAATGTGTCAAACATCATACAGGAGGCACGTTTCGATGTTTCAAGTGTTCATAGAGCTATGCAGTACATGTATTGCTCATTACAATTCAGAGAATGTTTGTGATGCACTCTGTGAGTACTTCAAGTATTGTGAATTGGTTGTGAGACTGGCGTCAAACAATGTTAAATCAGCCTACTGCCCTTTTTGAATTCAGTATTCATGATGTTTGCCGCGAGCATATTAGGTGAATCACGAGATGTTCGCGTATGTTTCAATCTGTTTTGTATGATCAGTTGAAGTGTGTTATCACATTACTGTACACCACATATGAATGTTATTCTGAAGAATTTGTTTTGTTACGTCTGATTGTTTTTACATTAATAGTTTGCGACTACAAGTCACAGATTCGGAAATCTTTACATTTCAATTCAGAAAAGTGATTTTCTCCTTATTATTAGATAAAATATCGATGTTTTTGTGGTCGCTGCTATTGAGAAAGAATTAATAACTGCAATTCCATTTGCTTTGTGAGTGCTGTACCTTGAGTTCAGTCTTATTGTTTTGTCTGTATTTATTTATGGTTATCTGAAAGTATTCTGTTGCAAAACTACTCAGATCTCCAGGCTGTAGTCGTCTGTAGTTATCTTTTTTATAAAAATCTTGCCTTTCTCATTTGTTATGAAGTTTAGATTTATGTTGATCAAAAGATTTGCACAGAAAGATAAATACTTGTGTAAAATCAAGAAAAGTGGGAAAATAAAACTAGAATGTTACACTTCACTATATAAGTGACAGTCAATATTTACACATAAGTTAGTATTCTCATTTCACTTGCAGTAAATGCCACATAACATTTTATACCTGTGTTGTGTTAGAGAGGGGTATGTTTCTCTGTGAGAAATACTTACTAAAATACTAAACTCTTCATTGCTCCAACTGCTTCGTTCTTTCTGATACTGGAAGCTGATAATGTGATTCTGTGTAGTTCGTGTTTAACAAATGATGAAGTTTGGCCATGCCTTGAAGTATCAGGTTTTATAGCAAAGTTAGAGTTCAATATTAATTCCATTATATTGGTACTAGAATGGAGATGTTGCTGTCTGTTTGATATTCTGATTTTTTTTTTTTTTACTTCCTTGAGAAGAGTTTTCTGTGCAGTTCCCACTACTCATCTGATAGTAGTGTTAACATGCCTTGTAAGCCATTCCATTGAGTCGGCATTATTTTCCTCCTGTATTTCAAATATGTTCGGCAGTTTTGTATGAGTTGAGCTAGGCAGTGGTTAATTGGTACCTTGCCAATACAGATACGCTGAATCTAAAAAAAAATCACATTTCTCTGTCTGCTTTCCTATATTTCTTATTGCATACTTTTAATCTTATTGATTTCCAAGCTTTTCATCTAACAACTAAATCTAAACTAGCTCTCTTTTTATATTATTGGTTCCTTGTGATATAGGAATCACATTGTACCTCTCTACCAAACTAGATTCCTTTTTAATGAACAAGTTCAGTCCATTACTTCAATTTTGTTTCTTAGGACGTGGACAGAATATCTCGGAAACTGCTAATTTCTATTCTGGATCAAAGTATACATTTAGTGATTGTCAAACACACTTAAAATAATATGATATCATAGATGTAACTCCAAAAAGAGTAATCAAATTTCAATAAAAAGTTATATTTTTGAAGCTATATGTTAAGACAGACCTGTAATAAGAATATCTATTTACAATATGATGCTATAAAAAGGGAAGACAAGACTAAGTTACGTTTCTGTACTTTTTAAACAAACCAGCTTTTGTGTATTTTGACACAAAAATACTATTAGTATTAATACAGAATATGCTATAATCACAGTAAAGACTAAATATATGCACTGAAGTTTTATTTGTCATGACATTGGGTTATACTGCATTCCAGAAAACTGCAGAATGTTCTAACAATGGATAGAAGACAAATATAGATTCTTTTAATAAAATATTCTTTAGAGAAGTGCACAATGAACTAAAAGAGTTCTTACATATTAAATTAATAATTGCTCTCTCTATCAATGAAAAATATCATAACAGTCTCTCAGAATATTAGGTAAGATAAGTAGAGGGTGCAGCTTAACAGTACAAAAAATAAAAAATGTTTTCACTGACAGGTTATAGGTAATATTTATTTCAAATATGTTAAAACCCATTATTAACATTGAACAAACTTCTATTCAAGATTCAATTAAGCATAGAAAAATTAACACTATCAAAATGTTCCAGGAATAATCACAATACAAAATAGTTATAAAATAGAAATAACCACAATAAATTAAAAATTAATGTTAGACACATAGCTCATACATAACTAGTGCAAATTGAGAAAAAAACTGATACGGTAATAAACATTCAAACTGTTATAACTGACACAGTTTTTCTATTTCGAAATTTCTCTGGTCCCAAGAATGTACAACTGAACAAAAAACCTCCAAAACTCATAATAGACAGGTTTACATCCAATAATATCACTTACAACAATAGACAAAATTAGAAAATACAACAAAATAAATCAGTTATAACTAAACAACAGTACTTTATGATTCTGTTAACATGATAAGCACATCTGGACACTTTTAATTCGATGATTATATCCATTTATACATAGCTTAAAGGGAAATAGTAAACAAAAACTATTTAAAAACAAAATTAAACCAGATCTGTAATTCCTATACTGATATTTGAATCCATTTTTAGCTGTAAATCAGGAAGAGGAGTATATAATACATAAAAATTCTCAAATTCCATTATTTGTTTTAGCCACTGAAATTATGTTGCAGTCACCACAGGTATATGCATATTTGACAAAATGATTTTATTACTCTTCAAAATACTTTATCGAATTTCATAGTTAAATGTCTTTATAACAGTATCAAAAGTTTGATCACCATTTTGAAGGAAATCGTGCCTTAATATAAAAAGTAAAAGATTTCCAAAAACTAAAAAAAGGCATGTACCTATGTGATACCCCATTTGCTGATAAAGATCCCTACACATAACAGGTTTGAAACTAACTCTACTAGAAAATTGTAACATTCCCTAAAGAATTCCATTTTTTTTAAGATTCACTAAACCTGTACATAATTTTACCAACAAAATACAAGAAAATGAATATTTTTATCAGAAACACATCTAACAGACATTACACTAAATTGGGCACTGTGTGAAATTTATCCTATTTCTTGTTAGAGATTTCAAGACTTTGTAAAGATATTCTACAAACTGACAGTAAAATAATTATTCCACTTAAATAAATTAAATGATATTTTCATAAGAAAATGAGAATTCACGCTAATGATTCTGTTGGTTACATCTACGACTTACAGAGAGTTTAAATGCTTTACTACATGTATCACAACACAACTAGTGTAGAACTGAATGGTTAGATTGATGACTTTTAAAATCATTAGACCATTTAAATTATATTCCACAAACTCACACGATAAAACTAGTGTTTACTAAAATGAATCCGCTTATGACTTTTTAGATGCTCAGACATTGTAAATACTTTCCCACAAATGTCACAAGAAAATGGGCGTTCGCGCATATGAGCCGCTGATGAATTTTAAGACTCCCAGACCTGGTAAATGCTTTCCCACAAATGTGACAAGAAAATGGGCGTTCGCCCGTATGAGTCCGCTGGTGCATTTTCAGATGCCCAGATGTTGTAAATGATTTCCCACATATATCACAAGTAAAAGGGCGCTCACCTAAATGAATGCGCTGATGAACTTTAAGACTCCCAGACCCTGTAAATGCTTTCCCACAAATGTCGCAACAAAAGGAGCGTTCGCCTAAATGAACCCGCTGATGAATTTTAAGACTCCCAGACTCCGTAAATGATTTAGCACAAATGCCACAAGAAAATGGGCGTTCGCCTGTATGAATCCTGTGATGACTTTTGAGATGCCCAGCAACTGTGAATGATTTCCCACAAACATGACAAGGAAAGGGGCGTTCACCTAAATGAATCCGCTGGTGACTTTTAAGACTCCCAGACCGTGTAAATGATTTCCCACAAATGTCACAAGAAAAGGGGCGTTCACCTAAATGAATCCGCCGATGAATTTTAAGATCCCAAGACTCTTTAAATGATTTAATACAAATGTCACAAGGAAATGGGCGTTCGGTTAAATGAATCATCTGATGCCTTTTGAGATGCCCAGATATTGTAAATGATTTCCCACAAACATCACAAGGAAAGGGACGTTTACCTAAATGAAATCCCTGGTGAATTTTAAGACTCCTAAACCATGTAAATGATTTCCCACAAATATCACAAGAAAATGGGCGTTCGCCTGTATGAATCCTCTGATGACTTTTGAGATGTCCAGCCACTGTAAATGATTTCCCACAAACATGACAAGGAAAGGGGCGTTCACCCTAAATGAATCCGCTGGTGAATTTTAAGACTCCCAGACTGTGTAAATGATTTCCCACAAATATCACAAGAAAATGGGCGTTCGCCTGTATGAATCCTCTGATGACTTTTTGAGATGTCCAGCCACTGTAAATGATTTCCCACAAAAATGACAAGGAAAGGGGCGTTCACCTAAATGAATACGCTGGTGAATTTTAAGACTCCCAGACTGTGTAAATGATTTCCCACAAATATCACAAGAAACTGGGCGTTCGCCTGTATGAATCCTCTGATGACTTTTGAGATGTCCAGCCACTGTAAATGATTTTCCACAAACATGACAAGGAAAGGGGCGTTCACCTAAATGAATCCGCTGGTGAATTTTAAGACTCCCAGACCGTGTAAATGATTTCCCACAAATGTCACAAGAAAATGGGTGTTCACCTGGATGAATCCTTCTGATGACTTTCGAGATGCCCAGACATTGTAAATGATTTCCCACGAACGTCATATGAAAACTGGCGTTTACCCAAATTAATTTGCTGATCATTTCTAAGATTTGATGGCACTGAAAAAGATTTCCATAAGTGTCACAAGAAAATGGGCATTCACCCGTATTAATCCCCTGGTGACTCTTGAGATGTTCAGACTGTGTAAATGATTTCTCACAATTATAACAAGAAAATGGGCGTTCACCTAAATGAATTTGCTGGTGTCTCTTAAGACCCGAAGACCATGGAAATAATTTTCCACAAATTTCACAGGAATATGGTCGCTGACCCAAATGTGCCCTGTGATGATTTTTAAGATCCCCAGCTATTGTGAATGAAATTTTATTCTTTTCACTAGAAATTGTGGCGCAGACTTTCTCACTAGTTTTAAGACTGGAGGACCATGTGCTTGATGCCTCATGCAATTTGCACACAGCTGTTAGTTCATCTGATTTATGACTCTTATAGCTTTGTTTGTTTTTAAAGCTATTATTATGACTATTTGCAGCGATTGGTTGCCCCTCTGCTCTGTTGGTTTGAAATTCAGCAACAGGAAGTGGCTGCTCATAAGCATAACTGCTATTTCTGCAGTCACATAAATTCCTAGAAACAATAAAGGTTTCATATTATTATGTGGTAACAACATACCATGATTATTCACAATTTTATGGTATGGTCACATTTTTTCTAGTAGTAAATTCTTGAAGTATGTTCTTCATTGGTATATGTAGTATTACAATGATAAGCTGTAGAAAGCCAAGATTGGAAGTAATGAACTATGCTACTCTTTAAAATAAATAGCTTATAATTTAAAAATAATGTTTACAGGAAATACATCAACAATTTCTAAATTACAAACTAAAATATTGTTTTATCAATGATTTAATTACAAACTTATAAACTTAAGACACTGACTTATTAAATACTGCATATTTAGAAAACATTAGCAATATAAATTAAATTAATATTACCGAATATATTTCTTGATCCCTATGGAAACATAAGATCAATAAGTTAATACCTTAACTGCTTAAGAACCACATTGCAGCTATCTATAGTGTAATATGTGTTGTTAAAGAGAGGAGATTATTTTAATGTAATTTTTTTTAAATGGTTCTAGTGGACAGCCATGATCAGTAACTGATTTACACTGAAAGTCACTTCAAATTAATTTGATAGAAGTACTTAGAAATAACACTAACTATAAAGCTCAATCATTTTGTGTCTAGATTTATTTCATAAATGACTTGATCAAATTTCTTCAAATAATTTATTGGATATCCGTAGGCACTTTGCAATGTCAGGCAATGTACTTATCTAAGTTGATTGGAATGTTTAGCTCTTGACACAGAAGAAAGTTGTACCGGAATCACAAGTAAAGATGGAGACTGCTTCAATAAATAAACATATTGACAGGTGTTATGGAGATGTATACTGTTTTCCTACACTCTTGATCTTAATCCTGAAGTCATTTTTCAGAATACCTAGCAAGAAGTTGATGAACAAAACAAGATAAGTGGCAAATGGATAAGCAACATCCGCTATGCAGTTAATACTGAGATCTTCAACTTCATCTTAACTCCTCAGGGTCTTCCAGAAAGAAATAATATAGCAAAAAATATGAACTTGAAATCAATCTTGAAAACCAACATGGTAATCAGCTTGATGATAACAGAAATAAAATAGTTACCAAAACAAATAACTTGGATGCTGGTTGAACAAAATAGAGGTCATACAAAAGAAGTGATGATAATTTATCTAAGGTAAGAATCATCTGACGAGACTTCTAGTTGGCACTCATGAGAGAATTGAGATAAGTTATGTGCTGTTGGCAGCACTGCAGGAATCAAAACCTGGACACTGATATCTTAATGTATTACCAGAGAATAATCAGTAGAATATTAAAAGTGGAGTGAACGAGTAATGATCCTCAAAACACGAAGGACAGCAATGAATTATGCTCACACATTTCGAAATGGTAAATAATGATTTATGCAGACATTTCAACCACAAATTGACTTCATGGGAATGGCAGCGAAAGACAGTTATTATTTTTGTAAAAATGAATTACTTATAGAAATCGCCGTAATTACAATGCATTATGTACAACTTTCCAATAAATTGATTTTATCCGTGAAGTGCAATTCTGATTGGCCTGAAAAATATTCATTTGTGTCTGCTATCCCTTGATTTCATCTATAAAGTGTTATTATGAATATGTGACAGAGAAAGAAAAGGCAAGTGTATAGAACAGATATTCTTAAAATTTGTAATTTACACTCAAAGTTTTCTAAACGCCAAAGCAGGTGTATTTTCCTGATTCACCACAAATTTTTTCGTTTGTAATGCAAGTATTAATTCAAAATGATTTTAAGCAATAGGTGCTTAATATTCACCAGTTATAATTTAGGCCTTTTCAAGATAATTAATTCTTGATAATATCCTTTTCATTAGAATAAATATTGTCCATTGCCATTCAGATAGATGCAATCGATTTCTCATTTTTTGTAGCTGATCTACTGGTTTCCACTCATTACACCCATTAGTGCACCCATAGACAACATCAAGGAAGACAACAACTATATGGTTCTAAAGAGAAAGGCAGAAAATAGAAGAACATGGAGAGCGGCCAAGTGAAAACTTGCCCGATGGCAGAAAACTGATGATGATGATGAGTGCTATCTTTCTCGCAAGTAGTGGTGGTCTCTCATCTCTAGAGTAGTAACAAATTGCAGCATAAAACTGATAGGGACCATGTTAAAATGGTCCAAACATTAATGAAAAACTGGTTTTCAAATTTGAATTTGATCAGCATATAAAAATTTTGACATCTATTACTGCATCAAACTTTCTTTTGTTTTATACTTAATATCCTTAATCGGCGATCGTCTGATACCATATTGTTGCACATTCTTGATGTTTTTTAACGGTTCTCAACATAAACCTGACAAAAACTGAAGGCTGAGCATTTCATCCAACATAACAAATATGCTAAGCGGAAGCTGTATGTGATTAATAACGGATTGACTTTATAATAAATCAATAGTCAAAAATACCTAGGCTTGGTGCTTTAAAGAGCACTCCTAAATACCACTGCCACAGCATCAAGGTGAAAAGTAACTGCAACAAACAATATTACTTAAGCAAGCTGACAGGAACAGGGTGAGGCACTAATCTCAGTGACAGCTGCGCTTCTGCTTTACAACTACACTACAGAGCATGAATCTCCAGAGTGGCATCAACCAGGTCACACTAAGCCAGCTAAAGTTGAATCGCCAGATACCTGAAGCAGTCATCTGTGAGAATGGTGGGAATATTGTCTGGAACTGACCCTGGAGATATGAAACAGGAAGAAGCCATTAACTCCACTAGGATCAGAGTGAAATCTTCTTAAGCCACTGCAAGGAGCACCAAGCAGTACCAGAGTTACTGGATCAAGTCAACAGATAGTATGCCATCTGAGCAATAATGTCTCATACAGAAATCACTGAACAGACCCCGGGATGCCATTAACCATTACAGAGACTGTTGATATATGTGAATACTATTTATTCTTACAGATTGAATACTCATCGATGATGAGGTCATTAAGGCTGGAAAGGAGAGGGGGACATGAAGGAATCCAACCATGCCCTTTGCAAAGGAATCCTCTTGGCATTTATATGGAATGATTTTGAAAAACATGGAAAACAGAAATCTGCATCGGTGTCAGGGATTCTAACATGAATATTCTCAAAAAGGGGTACTAGGAAGGTCACACCATGTGTTACTGTGGTGCAACTCAAACCACGATATAATTAGTGTTATGTTAACAACCTGCAGTATGCTTATTTCAATCAGTTCCTCTAAAGTCAATGACAAAGCCATCACACTGGTGGTGAAAAAAACACTGTTTATTTGAAGCTGCTATTAACACTAAAAGAAAATGACAAAAGTCACATTAAAAGGAAAGCCTTCACTGTGACAAGCCCAGAACTACTAATACTATCATCACAGTATAAAAGCTGCAAATTTTTCAATGAAAGTGATATATTCCAATCCTCCTTTTAGAGATTGCCTACCAACAGGATTCTGCCATAAGTCAGCTAGTTAACTAGAACTGGTATATCAAAAAGTCAACACTGCCACTGCAAAATGAAAGTAAAAGCTGAAATGAAAAAGATATCACAATATTTTCAACTGTTCTAGATTTACTTCCAACCATTCTAACCCAGCTTTAAAACACATACTACCTTAAAGACCATGGAAACCCAGTTTACCTACTAATAATTTAGAATATGTACTGCCAGCAGTGAAACAAATAATTAATTTTTATGTTACATATTTCCTCCAGTATCTGTTAACAAAATCTTATCTGAAAGTGAATTAACATTTTACTAGTTTATAAAATATATAAATAAATAAATAAATAATATATATATATATATATATATATATATATATATATATATATATATATATATATATATATATATATATATATATATATATATATGATAAATTAGCACCTAAGTAAAATTTAGCAATAGTTTGTTATTTTATATATATTGCCATGGCTTATGTTGTTTCAACACTGTAACTAGATAAAATAGATATAGTGGATCAAGGATTTATTTCTGATTGCAAGAGACTATAAATTAAAAGCAAACAAAATCACTGAGAACACAATATGATTAATATAGATGCCATGTGACAATTATTAACAAGAGTTTATGCCTTTGCAGCAACATTCCCTATACACATACTTATATGTTAATGTATTTCCAATTTAATTTATTTTAGAGAATCATATAAATTCTTTTGCATATCCTACAAAAGTTATTCAAATATATAACTATGTCAACTACAAATTAAAAACCCTGCTACCAGCTTATGGATGAAATAAATTATAAATATAAGGTCATAGTTGTACATTCATTTCCATACAATATCACTCATTCTTGATTCCATTACTCATCAGGTCATTAGTGATACTATATGGCTTAATCTAACGCACCAACCTCTTTAGCAAACCTACCTGCCTCCCAGCACCCTGCCACCACTTAACTAAATAACAATTACATGGCTCCCCTATTATGTCACCATTCACTAGCAGGAACCCAATGTAAAGGTCACTTTTTGAATAATAGGGAATCAGTTAATAAAAGAATTAAGTGAGTCACATCTCACTTAAACGAGACATGGTGCTGGACGAGCACACAGTTAAACATGACTCATGTGTAGCTCTTGCTAGAACGTTTGGGGGGAATGCCATGTTCAGCACCTTAGTCGGGTTACCGACCGCTCAACTGGGTAAACCTGTGGCCGCCGCACAGCAGATGGCGAGTGACCGCTGGTGGCCGCCCTGCACACACGACAGGTTCACGTGACAAACCCCTATATTAAGACTGGTAAATCATGCCTAGGCCTCAGCTGTTGGAACCGCGCAGAATCTGTACCAGACGCCGGAAGCCCAGGACGCGACTTCAACACTCCACCGCCCACTAGCCAGCCAGCCCTCAGCTTCCAGCCAAGATCTTCAGCGCGACCACTTGTAAGTAATTGTTCAGTTTAGTCGTGGACTCTTGCCAGAGGCAACAACCTCAATGTAGCTAGTAACTGGAATAAACCAAGGTGGCAGCTCAATGTGCCTTATCATTTAACATAGAACCAGCCCTTCAGTTGGTACTTGGTGTCAGAGCAATTAGTTAAACACTCTTAAGTTAACCAGCATAATGGCAGCCAAGAGAACGAGCGGAGATCCTGAACGACGAGAATTCTTTGCAAGTAAATAACTTAAAATAATAACTCCGGCCTCCACTCTGTCAATCCTCACGGACGAATCAGTCAGGCCTAGCCACTTGGCTGATTAACCCACACTGCCTAAAGTGGGACGTCACACTGAACAAGAAATTAACTGATTTTCAAGAATTGCCAACAATTCTTTATTGAAAAGAAATAGAAATAACATGTTCAATTTTTAAAACAAACAATTCAATGTTGCATAAAGAAATAGGCAGTAATAAAAAATGATTTATTTTTTGTAATATAATTTTAAAAGATCTACCAAAAATCTCAATTGCTTCCAATGAATTGTTAGTTGTGAAAACAAGTTAGCCAATTCTGATATATAAAGCTTTCTAGAAACTAAAAAATAATGAAGCTAGCTTTATATTAGTATAGATCATTTAATAATTACAACCCCAACCTGATGGGACAACTTCACAAATGTTAGCTTCAGGATATACATCAACTTCTGATCTGATTAAACTGCTGATAACAAAGAAGACATTAACCCAGTATTAGTGAAAAAATTTGGATTACAAGAAAATAAGTAAAATAAAATATGAAAATAAATGTAGCAGCAGTAATATAAAAGAAAATATGGCATCATCTTACCTTCTTTGTGCAGTCCTGCTGGAGTTTTCATGAAACTGGAGTTTCCTCAAATCTTTGTACTACTTTAGAGCAGTATGTACCAACATTAAGGGACATGAAACAGCTGAGGTGTGGGTGAACACATGTTTTGTTAGGGAGCACCAAGATGAAAAATGTGTCTGCACAGAATGCACAAGCAAGTTCAACTAATGATGACTGTTTAAATATAATGTTATTGCTCTCTCGAAAATTGTGAATATACAACTTTGATAGATTTGAGAAAACCAGTCCACAGTATTGACAAATATATAATGGCGAATTTACACATTGGTCATGACTGAAGACATGGCTTGTCAGCAAGTCCGTTGCAGTGAAATACTGAAGACATGTGACACATGTGTACTGTGATGATCTGACTACTGACATGATGCTCTCACTAGTAACTCTGATATAACTCACAGCAACACCATCCAAAAGAGTACTTGTAACTACTCCACAAAACTAACAATATGCTGGCGCCAGCAAGAAAAAAAAAGTTTGCTTTCCTGCAGCTTAACTTTTTGTCTGTAAAGAAAAAGAGGGAAAAAATCAGTTTCTTAATTATAAACCACACATAGACAATTACATGGAGACACAATAACACAGGATGTATATTACATGAAAAATGTTAAAAGCACTTAAATTCTAGGATATCTATAGAAATTAAGAGACTTATTTTTTTCACAACAATCTATGCATAAGAGCAATATTATGTGTCTGGTTTATGAGAACAACTGCCAGTTATTATTGAGTGTTGGTTAGTGACTGCTGCATAGAGGAGTCGACAGTGACTGGTCACCGAACATTGTGGAGGGTGGTGGTGTCCGTTTTCATGTGCATTTCCAACATGCTACGGCCAATATCCAACCAGGCTTGAATTTGTTTAGTTCAGCAGGATAAAAGACCTTAATCCATTATAAAATACAGCGATTCTTTTTATCAAGAGAGTAGTTCAGAATAGATGTGTAGTGTGATTCATTACAATAAATAAATGATGCAACAATTGACTTTATAAGGGAGTAGCTAGCCACAATTTAGTCATTGCAGTAAAAGCTAGGTAGTAAATATGATTACCAGTATGGAATGAGAAAGAAAGTGTGGGAGACGGTGAAATGTGATGTTTTTTAGTGGATTTGTATTGGCTGACTCAAGTACAGGGGGCCTAGCTCAACTGGTACATCAGGAGACAAAGAAATTAAAATACAGATGGAGAATACTGCTCACCCACTGGATTGGCTCACAATGCATCAGTATCAGATATACAGAAAAGGCTCCTCAAAAATAAATCAGTAATTCAAACATTCATCATCACCTTTACTGAAGTAAATATAGAGCTCTACCTCTGCTGTCTAAACAACTCAATAACAATCGCAAGATAAAATACAATAATACGGGAGTACACTGAATCATAATATACTTTTTTCCATATTGGTAAGAACGTGACGTTTTGAGCTGGCACTTGCTGGGGGGGGGGGGGGGGGAAATAAAATGCTAACTGATGTGTAAACACTGACTATGGCACACTGGTTTAATTCGAGATGGCGATACCGCTGCGTCGCTACTGTTAACGTGACGTCACGTTCACGTACAGTCGTAAAAACATATACAGTATTGTGACCGAGCGTAGGTGAAGGTCGCATTTCATCAGAGAAATATTAGAAAATATTGCTACGATGATAAAATGCGAGCTTCACCTGAAACATTGAACATCCGGTTGTGTTATCGGATCCACCTTCGGGTTATCAGTTTATGTTGATATTGTACAGCTTTAAATTATTGTGACCGAACGTAGCAAGGTCACAATATATGTTTTTACGACTGTACGTGAACGTGACGTCACGATGACATCACGTTAACAGTAGCGACGTAGCGGTATCGCCATCTCGAATTATACCGGCACACTTTCCTTGTTACACAAGTATTCATTAATCTATTCCATTCTGAAAACCAACATATGACTTCATATACATGCAAATCTACTTAAGTAAATAAGGACACCAATATATTCAAGAAAATAAATACAGACAACTATAAACTGGAGGCTTCAGTAGTTTTTCAAAGACTGCTATCGGACAATCGTAAATAAATACACCCAAACACAATACAATCAAAGCAACTGGTATCCTTGTAACACCGACCACAACTCAATGTAATGCTAGGCCTGGTAATTGCAAGAAAGACTTGGTTTACTGAGTGCAAACATATTCACATCCATACATCATCCTGCAAACCAATATTTTAAAAATAACTAAATAATACTAATTTAACATACCGCAGTAAAATGCTTCAAAATAATGTTCATACACACTGTCCACATACATAGATCATACGTTTCAGTTGATGAAACAAGACATAATTAAACATTATTTTAACTGAAGTTACAAATGATTTAACATTGTACAATGCTTACGTCATTAGAAATCCACACTTTTAAGTGGTAACATCAACATACTATTAATCTCAGAATTGTAATGCGTAATACATGTACTACAAGCCTCTATAAACACTAGAAAGACCGAAACACACCTCCTGGTTAGTGTTTGTCTCATTTATTGCCTCCACATCACTTCATGTACTCGACTTTACGTCACAATGTATGATACCATAGAAAACACACCATCTTCCACCATGAATCAGCTGATATGAAACTTGACGAATTCAAAGATACTGAACGATGAAAAGAAAACGTTCCACTCTTTGTTAACTGTAAAATTAGATCACAAAGAAATGTCTGTTAATCACAGCTGTTTCTTTTTTTATTTATTTATTTCCTTCTTTGCATCGTCACTTTAAACAGGTACGAAATTTATTTATTTATCAATCTTTTTTCATGGATTCCTGTTGAGGAAAGACCTCTGGGATGTGAAAGACGTAAAACTAATTTGAAAGTTGATGTATAATTGCCATAAAACATGTACTATGTCATGTTCAAAGGCTCAAAGACCGAAAAAAAATTACAACGCACAATTTTTTTCCCTTAAAAAAAAAAAACGTTCACCACACATGATTTATATGGCACTTACAAAAAACCGCCAGAACGGGTTATGGCTAACTGAAAAAGATCAAAACACGAAATACCCATTTCGTGCAGGTACACATGACGAATAAGCCTTTTTTTTTATTATTGATATATTTGTCGTGAACACAAAGAGTTAGATACCAATTAGCCACAACGTTTTGTGTCCGTTTTCAAGAAACGACAACGCGTTGTGGTACTTTTTCCGTCTGTGAGCGTTACATATATACTGCTGTCAAAAAACTGTAAAATCTGTGTTTATAAAACTATACTTACACTGCATGGGACACGTCTGTTATTTACTAAATCTTTTTAGTGTAACTACATTTGCAACTTGTAGAATTTCAGCAAAGGGGGGCTTTCGGTGTAATTAATATATATATATATATTTGTTGTTTTCGTTTAGTTGCGCCAGAGGCCTACTCAAGTCGTTCATGTGAAATAGTCCCAGATTAAAAGCGAATAATAAGAAATATGTGTGATTAACAACTTCTTGTGTCGCTCCGTACTAGAAATTAGGAATTTTGACATTGGTAGCATGGCATATACAACACATTAATGTCCTTCGTAGTCAACAATTATGTACTGTTTAAGAATTATTCGATGTAGGAAGAATAGCTTGTTCTAAAGTTAGTGCAAATACCTCGGCGTTAAAATTTCACTAATAAGCTTAATTAGGTAAATGAAGGGAGAGGATTCAAAATCCTTCATTTTTGGTGAGTGAAGAGGAAATGTACCATAAAAGTGAAGGGAAGTTAGGTTATGCAACTTTGGTCGATCGACTGTTCGAATATAGTGTTTGTTGTGCGGGAACTACACATCGGGTACTAAAGGTGGAAGTTTAAGAGGCTGCAAAGGAGGGTGGCCTAGATTTGCCTATGAAAACGCGAAAGTAGATCTATAGAGAAATTTAAAGGGACACCACTCAGAGAAATGTATACTGGTTTTAACTTGAAGACAGGATTTTTTTTATTATTATTATTAACGGAGCAGAATTATATAAAGTTCTTACACTTATGGCTCTGTCGTCGCACGCTTTTCCCAATCCAGTACAGAGTCGCTTTCTATTTGACTTAGGGCTGTTGATAAAATTTCGATATATCGATATTTTTGTAAAAAAATATCGATATTTATGAGTGATATTTTTAGGATGATATATAGATATTGAAATCTGGATATCGGAGTCCGATATTTTTTAAAAATAAGTTGTTATTTTCCGTTTTCCTCGTAGAATATTCCAAGTTATTATTGGAGGGAAAACGATTACCTTAGTTGCACGTGCAATACATTTTCATAGATAGAATTTTAAGAAACAATTTATGATCCAAGCACATGGAGAAGCAGGGCCGCCGTAAGCGGGCGTGCAAGGCAGCATATTATGAAGCGGGCGACCCTTTTTTTTTTTTTTTTAGCTCAACAGCTGCTTCGGGCGGTCGGCGGCGACACTCGGGATGGCAACAATGGGGGCGGCAATCTCTCAGTTTTTTGACCCGTTTCGGAAATTTCCTATATCCACCACTGGCTGTTGTTGGACAGGGGGCGGCATAATCGCTATTGCACGCGGGCGCTCAAACAGCTAGCAGCGGGCCTGTGGAGAAGTAAAAAACGAAGGTAAAATAACTCATTCAATATTCATTAGAATTCTTGTCTGGACATTTTGAAAAGTTTTTTAAATTTGTCTTCAATCAATGCAAAAGTATTAACATTAAGAAGCTAATCGTAATGTACCAGGTATGGCTAGGGTTGCCAGATAGCCGGAAAATCCGGGAATGTCTCGTGTCCAGGAATTATGTGTTACTGTCCCGGAATTTCCGTATACTAGTTTTTTTCTCAAACTCAGTTCACCACCGTGGCCATGAGGCCAAGCCAAGTATCCCATGCTCGCAGCGGGAGGATGGAATGTCCCTTAAATCAGAGGAATTGAAAATGACAGGAAAATACTCTTTGAATTTTCTGGGACTTTGAAAATTCTAGACGCAGTTAACATTAACTCCCTGTATACAGAGTTCACATGTCTGAAACGTGTTTTTCAGGTTCTTCCAAAAGACTTTCCAAACGATAAAATCTGGGCCAATTTCTTTAGAATAAGCATTTTTAATGATTTTGAATATTTAAAAAAAAGTTGGTTTTATTTTTTCAATTCCAACAAGCAATGACTTTTACGAGACAAGTTTTAGTGCGTTGAATAATTTATGAAATAAGAGCGAAACAGAACGCTCATGGATTTGATCAAGGCTGAACTGCAAACTCAATCAATTTTGAAAACTCTTGCTGAGAAATTTATCAGTTTTGCAAAGCAGTGACGGAGAAATATTTATGAAAATGGCAAAATCTAATAATAAATATTTTAAAAGTAGTTGATTAAGATCTATTTTAATTGATGTAGATTTTGATTTAGCAAAAGATAGATGCTAATTTTTTTATTTGTTGATAAAACCTGATGCTGATTTTCTGCCTAATTTTAAATAATGAGCCTAACAGAAGTGTTCAGTTTTTGTTTAATATTTTTGAGATTTTGATTGATAATACCCGATGTTGATTTTGTACCAAAGTAATAAATTCCTAACGAGGTGGTTAATTTTTGTTTTAAGTTTAGAATTTTCCCTTTTGTTTCACAATACCTGATGTTGACTTTCTACCATAGTTTAATTAATAAACTTAAAGAGGTGCTATATATACGTTTGATAGCATATTTACCTAAAATAGAATTTTTTAGGAATTTGTATTTTTGTTCACTCTTTAAACATACCGCTAAAATACTTTTTAGACCCAGAAATGTCCCGGAAATTATAAGCCTGTATCTGGCACTCCACAGTTAAATATTTCGCGCGAATTGGATAAGCTTCATGTTCCATACCAACAGAAGACTTGAGCTCCAAAATTATGTCACAGCCAGTTTTGTTACGGTATATCACTTACGAATTTATTAAGATAAGAAATAGAAAAAAAGAATCTACCACTTTTGGATTGCCTTTACAAAGGGCTATGCTAAAAATTTATTATTATAGATTCGTGCCTTCAAAAATCAATTTGTTAACGCCAAAGGAACTGCCTTGACAGTAGCGGCTCTAGGATATTATCAAGCCCGGGAAAAACTGAGATTGCCGCCTCTTCAAACATTGTTGCCAGCCAGACCCCGAGAATCAGCCGCGAATCGCCTCCTTGATTGTTGGCCAAACGCATGATGTCATCACTTTAACTGTTTGCCAAACGCATGATGTCATCACTTTAACTGTTTGCCAAACGCATTGTTGGACACGATTTTGCCGCCCCCCACCCCTCAAGTTATCGCCCAGAGAAAATACCCCAGTATGCTCTAGGGCTGTTGATATTTTAAAAAATATCGGATTTTCGATATATCGATATTTAAAAAATATTTATATCGGATTCGATATATCGAAGAAAAAGTATCGATATATCGACCCTATTATAAAAAAAAAAACAATGTTACAAAAACAAATCATTTTAAAAAAGGGCGAAGGCTTGTGGCTATTTAATGATGAAGAGTTGTGAGATATTTTTCTGAATCAAGTTTTGATTTTCTGAAAAAAATGATATTTTTTTAAATTGTGATTTAGCCATTATACTACTACTTTACTAAAAGGAAAGGCATAATGTTTATGATTTACTCGAAGACTTGTGAATCCAGAAAGAGCATCGAGG
>JARYHS010000375.1:0-11337 GCA_031002005.1 Vandiemenella viatica | reverse complement strand
TAGTATATCATCAAGAGCTACCAGACTTGCACACTGCACATTTTTTTCACCCACTTTCCACTTCCGCTTAGATTTATTGAAAATTTCTGTCACGACTAACCCAATCGCAAACAAAACATGCATACTTTGTGTAGTCTTGTTGCATTCTCAATGTTATAGCAATTACTTGTAATCTCCACATATTTTCCATTTGTGTTCATTGTATTGTAAAGAATTTAGCATCCTCCATAAGATTTCATAATTCTCTTTAGTTAAGCTGGCGTAAGCAACTTGAACAGAGGGCATTTTATTTCCATTGTGAAACAAAATACCCATGAGACTTGTTTTAGATGCATCTATGAGAAGTGTCCACTCCTCTGAACAGAAAGTGAAGATCAGAACCTTCATTACATCAGCAAAATCATTGCAAAAGATTAGTGCTTCGTCAGTTGCAAAATAAGGAATAAAGGCATGATCTCGGTGCCTAAATACACTGATTTTAGTGCTTTGGTGGGGTAGATTACACTATTGCAATCTCGAACCAAGCAGTTGCGCCTTTTGTTTACTTGGTCCTAGATCATTTGTATCTGCATGAGTTAGTAAATGTGACGATGAGTCATTGAACACTGATACAGATGATCATCTGCTGCAATACAAGTGATTTCTTCAACAATGATAACATCACTGTCACCCTGAATTTCATCTAGAGATCTTGAAGGTACTGGAAGCCCCTTGGAATACACCATTGGCTTTCTCGCTGGAGGTTTCCGAATTTGAATTTTCCATTATAAATTGGTTTAGAATGAAGTATTTTATTATCAGATTTAGTACCATTGTCATATAGTGTTATTATTAACACCAGTGGCCTTGTGAATTTCTAGCTTTTTTCGTTCCTTCAGTATATCCTTAGGATCAATTTCAATAGTTTCTGATTTTTGGGGAGGCTCGTTACAGTTTCCTAATATAGCCATAGAAATTTCTGGATGCGTCAGTCAGTGATCCCCTGCATCAATAACATTATGCATAAACACATCTCAGGCACTTGTTGGTAAGGGTTATAAAGGGTGCACCAGGGAAGCGAGGTAATTGGGTTATAAAACTTTTGTCCGACATTTGCTTGAATATGTAATTGTAGTATGGATCTAACATTTTAAGTATCAAATACATGAGTTTAAGAGCGTGCAAAAGAAAGCAACCAGATTTATTGATGGAAATTACCACAGGATGCAGTCAGTAACTGATACGATAAAAGAGCAGAATTGGTAAACAGGAGGATGATTAAGGCAATCGTTAATAATGGGGATTGAATGGATAGGCTTCAGTAATTGCGAGTAGAGTGTGGAAAGGAAAGGATAACCATTTGCATTTGATTTTCAACTGAGGCTCGTTGTCATGCATAACGGATTGGAAAATTTCCTTTTGTACGTACAGTGTCAGAGAGTGTAATGAATTACCATGGGAAGTGATGAATTATACAAAAGCGACAAAGTATTTTAAATTCATAATTGGCAAAAGTAGATGAATGGATGAATTTAACCCTCAACGTATATCAGATAGTGATCATAATAATATCATAAAAAAAGAATGGATACAATGGTAATTACCACTGGAGCAAGCTGCACATCGCAAATAAATTCAATTAATTTCAACTGAACTCAAACAACAAAAAATCGAATGTAAAAATTCAGGTAACATTAAATTTTCCACTTGGAGTTAAGGTTCATCGCAATTAAAAGTAATTTTTTCTAAATTTTCTTTTCAGTATGAGAAGAGTGAAATATAAAGGAACTGTATAAACATATTGAGATGTAACATGGATCTGGGATTTTCACAAATCTACACATTTACCGACGTTTCAATTGCCATCGTTTACTTATAAAAATAAATTGTTTCCTTATCCGTAAATTTATGTGTAGACTTAATTAGGGCAAGGCTGCCAACAATTTAGATTTTCGGCAGCAATGATACTAGTTTTTGAGCAGGAAAAGTTGAGAGTGGAATTCTTACACTAGGAGATTAAGTATCTCTGTAGCTGAACCTATCAGCTGTTCTCGTGTAGCTTTGTTGTTTTGCTGTTGAGTTATATTGTGTTTTGCTCTCTCAAGACGACAGAAGGAGGTGATATGGAGCCCATAAGTGCTGTGCATATTTTGGAAGAGGTAGGTTTCTAATTTAAAGCTGGTTATGGAGTCTTACAGCACATACTTAATGTCCCGCAACAACAGGACACACCTTTCACTCTCCTGCTGTTCACTTTGGTTGGCAAAGAACTGTGAATTAGCACTTTTTGTTCGTTAGACCACATGCTGTTCAGAATACTTTTATATACGTCGTGTTTGATAGTATTAAAAAAAAAAAAAAATGTGCCATTGCATTTGTAGTAGCCAAACGATGTTAATTAGTTTTTATTTATGATAAATCGGACGGCGATACTGAAGAAACAAGTCCATTTTGCATCAATTACTGCGAAAATACATTTTGTGTATGAAAAGTATTACGGCCACGGGAATTTATAACTGAAATGCCGTTTACTAGGTATGTGTTGTACAGTGACTGCTATCATTGTTATTATCCGAGTTTAGTGATTATCTGAATATGTTGCAAAGCTTTTGAGGAACACCTACTTGTATTTGTCTGAAAGCTGTTTTGTTGATTATATTTCCTTTAATATTCAGTTAAATATGAAGTTCTTAAAGTGTATTTTATATTTACTAATATACGGAATGTGACTGATTGCAAAAAGGGCAGTAAATTGGAAAAGTCTCACTTTTCAGTCTAAGCTACGCATATAGATTTCACATTTGTTAGTATCCACATGCTACTAACAGAATTTTCATGAACAAGTCTACTGATAAATTATTCACATGTGTTGTATTAGGAAGGTGAGTGTTTTTCAGTGAAGTTTGTGCATATGTTTCAAAGCACTAACTTATATTTTGCTCCAAATAACATTTATGTGGTGGTACTGTGAAATTCCTGGTCTTTAGTTGGTTGCTAGTATTAGCTGAAGATGATAAGGTAAAATATCCATTATTCAAATATATCTGTTGAAATGTGTACAGGTATATAATATAGAGTTCTTTTCTGTTATTTGGGTGAATTGTAACAAGTAATGTGCTCTGCAGTTGACTCATAATTATAGACCAAGGTGTAAAATTTAACTGATGGGAATATTTTGTTTCACCACTTGCAGCTTCAGTGGTGGTTTATATTAATTCCACACATTGTGTCAGCTCACATTACTGTAGTTGGGGCTTTGAGACATGAGTGTACCTTAACATTATACAGCGTAAACAGCTCTGAGGTCAATATAACTATTGTTATCAGTCTGTGAATGGCTAATAGGTAATATTAACTTCAGCTCTCTTCTTCTTTTTTTTTTGTAAAAATCATTAACTTTTTTCCTTACAAGTCTGTGTACTGTGTAATAGAACATCGTGTTTGCATAGGTATTATATCAAAACGCAACGATTTTATGACATGCCCTGTTGTGAACCACTATGTTTGCATTATAACATCTTCCCATGAACTTGTGAAGATTACATCAATTTGACATGGTAGAGATATCACTATTTACACTAAAGATGGGGTTTACACTTGATAGGCCACTGATTGTCAATATATGTACCAAACATAGAGCTCCAAATTTACTTTCATGGCATTGGTACAAAAATGAAGTTAGCATCATCTATAAGATTTTCTTGTTGTTTTTCTGCCAAGTAAAATTTTGTCTGCAGATTGCAAGTGACTGGAATGTTAACATATCTTGAGAGCCATTCCATTGAGTCAGCAATATTCTCTACTGAATGTGTAGTCTGCTACTATGAGAGCTGTGTATAATAAAATACTTAAAAATCAGCCTGTGCTGTTATCTATGAAAGATCAAATATCAGTCTGCCTTTAGGCTCACATTGTTTCTCATTGCATAGTGTAAATAATATTCATTGCCGAACTATTTCTGAAACAAATAAGTTAGTTACTGTCTTTTGAAACCAGTTGTTTAATTCATTCATATTAATGTTAGTATTTTAGCTTACCATTTGGCATCAACTTGTTCCCATCACCTTGTTGCTGTTCCTATATGTATAGGCTCGTGCTATGACTATTGAATGGGAGTGCCAGGATGACTGACACGTGGGTTCTAATTGGTTAACCTATGATGCCCTATGACTGCGCCGACTTTCTTCGTATCTTCTGCTCTTGAATTCTTCTCTCTTGAACCTATCTTCTTCTTCTCTTGCGCTAGTAAATAAACATGAGCATAGAGGGTAACTTGTAAGCAGGCAGCTACGAGCTACTTGAAATGAAACAATGTTTCTGGAAACCCCATTTAATCTGCACTGAACCGTAAATCATCTACAGTTGATGTTGTACAAGATTTGAGGTATTCCGTAACCCATAATATTGACCCTAGGGATGGAACTTAGCCCTACAGTTCACAACTAACAGAGTATGGTAAGGTTGGTGCGGCGAATATCTATCTCAGAGGCCTAGATGTTAACTTGTAGATCGTCAGTCAAGAAGTGAGAGTGATCAATGTATTCTAGCTTGCTGGAAAAGTATTGGCTTCCATGCTCAGCACTGCACGTGTAGCTTGCAACCCAAACTGTTGATCGGCAGAAAATAGAACAACAGGACGTGCTTACTCGACGTCTGGCTGCAGTGAAACTTAGAAAACTTACATGATTTCGATAGTAAAACATTATAATAAATGACGTCCCGTCACATATCCCCCGGTGTTGAAAAAACGCGCTACTCCAGGAGCCGCGTGAATAACATCAAACACTATCAAAATTTGACACTACAATGTATAATTTATTTATTTTTGGTGAAATTGTATAAATGGGACTGGTGATAAGTAGAGATCAATATATGCATGCTAACGTGTTACGAAATACCTCTTACCTTAAATATGCATTCGTAAACATAAATAGAATCTAGGTAAAACAAAACATGAAATATCAAAGATTTGAATACCCATAAATCAAATAAACATATTCATAAGATATGTAAATGTAATAATAATGAAAAGTTGAAAATACATTAATTATGTGTGCTGGGTGTTTCCCCCATTAGAATTAATATTTGGCGAGTTTGGAACACGTACAATAATTTGACTGCCTGTTGGAATTTTACTGCCCATAATGGAATGTTTGAGAATCATCTTATTAATCTGTCATCTACATATAAAAACATAATAGCAGAAATAATTAGAATACCAAAGATTGTGGAGACACTTATGGAACTAATGACAATTGTTAAGTGTGCTTTGGAGTAAATTTGAGATCATAGGTGAGTGACAATGTGATTGAGTTTTACAGAATCTTGAGCGTTTTGTAAGTATTATGCACCTCTTCTTTGAGAGGTAAGTGATGTGTTACATTTAAATTAACTAATTCGGTATCATGATAAATTTCATGAGTAAAAGTAGGTAAAAAATAGTTTGGACAAGATAATGAAGAGTAAATCTGAGTGATATGAGTTGCTGGTATTGTAAAATCTGTTCCTGATATTTGACAATTGGTTGCATTAACAAGTAAACCGGATCCTTCTAATAATAATATATGAATATCTGGTTTTGTTCGATCTGCTGATTTACAAGTTGCTGTAATACTATACTGAGATGGTACTGAAAATATCCAGTTGGTATGCATCTTAGAGAAATATGGTTTAGTTAATGTAAAAACTTCTCTCTTACATGATTTGAAAAATTGTCCAGAAAAAATTGTAAAGACATTTGATTCACAAATATGTAACTCATTGTGGTTAAAAGTTTTGTACATTTTATGATCTCTGCTGAGTAAAAGTGTGTCCTGCATAACCCATCTTACATGCTTTTCTGTTTCATTCCAAAAAAACAGGAAATGTATGAATAGTATAATGTTCTAGCACTGAATCTATTGTTCGTAAAGGAATGTTAACACTTAATCTTAAATTATCCCCCATTAAAACTATATTGACTTTCTTCGATAACTGGTAATAAATATATAAATTCTTTTCTGTACAAGGAACAATCATGAATGAGTTGGAATCTAATTGATGCTCAATTAAATGCAGATATTTCAAAAAAGTTTAGGGCCTAAAAGAATGTCACCTAATTTACCATGTGAACCTTGAAGGAAGGCCATTCTTAGCTTAATTAATTCTATTCGCATATGTGTCAATCCAACTATAAGTTCTTGTAAAGTGTGAATATTGAATACTTGAAATTGCAAAATATTTTCAATATTAGGAATACTGTGTGTTAGTACTGCCTGTATCTCCTCAGTTTGCGAAATGAAAGCATTAGCTAGGGATGTGATTGCTGCAGAATGATTTGAAACCGCGTTTTCCAAATTTTGGATGAGAATCAATGCTGAGTTGAAAATCCTGATCATTAGTTTCTAAGGTTTGTAATCTAGCTTGAATTTGTAATAAATCATCAGAATTGAGTACTACAAATTTAGTTTTTAAGGTTTTACCGCCAACGTCGAGCCAAGAACGCTTAGTTCTAATTGTTTTGTGCGGCAATAATTCAAAAATGTTGCTGAATTCTTCTTGGAGAGCAAAATGAATCCCTTTGAGATTTTAAGAAATTGACTCTAGAATTAAAGTTGTAAGAATTGTTTGCCTTAAGAATCGTATCTAAATCATTGAAAATACTATTAAGTTGTATGCTTTCATCTCTCAAAGCTTGTAGATCGTAATCAAGAATGACTGACCAATGATTAGTAATGGCTGTAGCAACGTGCTTTTGTAAGGGGGGGGGGATTTTATTAATTTTTAATTAAAAATTAATTATCATAATTAAAAATCTTTGATTGGCAAGAATCTTCCAACATCGGTCAGGTCTTAAAAGCACTGACATTGATTTTTTTATTTAATTACTATGGCTTCTACATCGCTAGGCCACTTTACATTTACCGTTAACATCACTCAAACAAGCAAACAACAAGCCTAGACGTTACAATTCGCCGTTATTCCAAGCAAACAATATTAGAATTTATTTTTATGGTAAGTCATGAATCATCTACTGCAAATTTAAATATCAAAATTAACAAATGATATTAAAAATGAACAATGTTAACAATTGTAACATGAAATATTTACAACATTGAATCTCGGGTGCCTTTAATAGTTTAATAGTCACAAGAAAATTCGTGCTATCACGTTTCACAAATCTTTGCCAGCTAACTCAGGGTTTTGTAAAAGAGCAAGTCTCGTAATCTCAGGACGCTTACGGAATTCAACAGTCTCGTGAACTCGTCATGCCTGGCGGAGTACTTTACCAATTTGCTGACAGCGACTCTGCAAGTTGTGCCACAGCCTATCTGCGTGACATGGCAGTATATCGTCACTCCAGGATCGCCAGTCTGCGATATTATAAGACGACTACCAGTACGACATCAGCTCTGTCGAACCGTCCTCGTCCTCTCCACTTCCGGAGAAAAAGTCGACCGTTCCTCTCCACTGTCGGAGAAAGATTCCTTCTTCCTCTCCGTAGTCACATGTGGACGGAAAGAAACATATCAAAAAACCCGAATATCACTTCTCATTGGAGGAAATGGGCTTCTTGAAATCACGTGTTCCACCTCGCGCATTCAGATACGTGGGTTCGCGCTCACGCGTCACTTGGCGTGGCGGGAGAAAACTCGCCGACCTTCGCCATTGCAACCCCCCAGCGTCAGGGCAACGTCCGCTGGCCTGGAAGGCGACAACTTGGCGAGCTTGGTAATGGGACCGTTTCCGCCCCAGGATACGGAGTCTTAGCTGTCCGCTCCTTGCCAGAAATCAACCCTCGCTTATTTTACGTACACTCCCTGAATAACTTGGCATTCATTACACCACATATAGTCTTTGGCTGGCCCCGAGATTAAAGAATTAAATCAATTTATAGATCTGATTATATATATACAAAAATTAGTTAAGAAAATGTAAAATATAAAAAAATATTAATTAATAAAATTGTAGTAGACGTAATAACGTCTTGTTACATGGCTAAAATATCATCTTCTCGTGAAAAAACTACTCCATTTCTCAGATACTTAACTTCCAATAATTGCACGTAATAAGGAAACAAAAATAGCAAAAATGTGTGTAACAAAATACTCTAATAAAAAATATGTTGAACCTCTCAAAAAAATAAGATAACAATCAAAATTATTCCCTTAACTAGTAGACTTCTAACATAAAATAACACTGTGTCGCTACAAATATTTCTCATAAACCCTATGTTCAAACCAAAAATTAAAAAAAAAAAAAAAAACAGAACTCTACAGCAAACAATAAGTCCCTGAATGTAGTATCTACAACAAATGATGAAAGTGACCCAAGTCTATGTAGTTATTAACAACAACAAAATAACAAAATCCTGAATAAAGTACTAATAATAATAATAATAATATTGTCCCTGAAAATGAAAAAAAAAAAAAATCGTTTCACCAGCACATTGACTCTTACTTGGATGGATGCGTTAGTTTTGTACACCTGCTGCCTGTACACACGGCCGTAGAATCCGCTGACGGGTGTCTTATCTTAGATTACAGTGCTTGTGTAGGAAGAGAGCCCAGCCGGCTGCTCAAGGCTGTAAGAAATATAACTACAGCAGTATTGTGCTTGAAATAATTCTAATGATTGCTGACAGAGATTCTAGTAAGCCTGAAATCATCAACTGCAATTACATTTAAAATCACAATAAAAAATGAAAACAATAGTTATCCATAAAGACATATGCAACTTGAATATTCTTAGTTCATATCCAGCCTCCACTACTTAATGATAAAAATAGTTTTGAGAGTTGAAAAGTACATAAACATAAAATAAAGAATTCTGAATTACATTGTGAAATAGGAGGAATTTACTTTCTTGGCCTGAGGCTGTAGGTTGCGGTATTTTGGTGGTGGAATATCCAGCTTAAAGGTAAGCGTTACTTCGTAGATTATGTGAATGTGAAGTGTTGGTTTTAATAGGTGAGGCAACGATTTTAGAAGATGATGGCTGTATTATGGTGTTTGTATTGTTTTTTTCCGGATGAACTGTATCTTTAGTTTCCCAAAAGTATGGTCGTAACCTATTCTTGTTTACAACAATTTCTCGATCGGGAAGTTTGATTCGGACATTAAGAAGACCAAGAGATTGCATTACCTGATATGGACAAATGAAATTAACTCTAAATTTTTTGGAAAGACTTTTTTTCTGATATGGTTTCGACAACATAACCAGTGGTGTATCTAGGTCAACTAGGGCCCCGGTGCAAAAAATATATTGTGGGCCCTCGGGCCAGATGGGCGATCTTTTGTGTTGCTGGTAGGGGCCACATGAGCTGAGTCTAGGTGCCCCTGAGTTGTGCTTGGGGGCCCCTTGAGCTGTGGTTGGAGGGCCCCTGAGTGGTGAAGGCCTATTAGTGTGGGGGCTCCCTGTGTCTCAGGGACCCCCTCAGACGACGGTAGAGCTAAAAAAGGTACCAGTTTTCCGTGAAGGCCCTTGGGCCCTCTGTCCTTCCCTTGGGGGCTCCCTGAGCAGTAGGGGCCCCGGTGCACTGCACCGCCTAGCCCCATAGTAGCTAGGCCGCTGAACAAAACATAACTTCCTACTGGAATATCTTGTGGTTTAGCTTTTTTATTGTACTCTTTTTCCTGTTTTAAGTATGCAGCTAAATTTTTCTTCCTAACTTGATCCCATATTATTTTAAATTTAAAAGCAAGACTTCTAACTTCTGGATTGTTGATTTCTTTGGTTGTTTTAAATGAAAGGAAGGGGGAGACCATTTCTGAATCATACAAAACTTCCCAAGGTGATTTCCCCATACTGGAGTGTGTATTTGCATTGTAACTCGAAAGTATATAGTCCAAAATCGAGTCCCAATTCGAATGAGATTTAGTTATATAATAACTGAGTGTCTTACCAATAGTTCAGTGCACCAGTTCAATTTTTCCATTTGTTTGGGGGTGCCAAGATGTTGTCTGTAATTTTTCAATTCCTAACAGTTTACAGGTTTGTGCAAATAACTCAGATACAAGATTTTTCCCTTGATCCGTTAACAAATATTGTGGGACACCGAAGTAAAGAATCCAACACTCTACAAACGCTCGAAATATGGTTTTTGAAAGCTGGAGAAGGCATCGATCATGGAAAGTACATAAATATTACCTCGTTCTGTACATCTGAAGGGACCCATTAAATCGAGATGAATTCTTTTAAAGGGCTTTACTGTTTCTGGTAAAGGCTGTAATTTTTCTCTTGCATTTCCCGATATTTGTCTTTCATTGCATGGTATTCAACTGAGTACGAAATCACGTACAGATTGTTTTTATTAGTGGTTTTCCATCCGCTATGACCACTAAGCAAGTGAGAATGGATAAAATTTTAAAACAACTTCTCTTAATGATTTTGGAACAACAACTCTTTCCCCAAGTTTTGTTCACCTCTATAAAAGATCGTCATGAACAACAAACCATTTGTTTTTTCGCCACTTATTACACTCTGAATCCTTTGACTGTTCGATAGGTAAATCAAGAAGTTGTGGAATATCTTTACTCTCAATTACCCTAACCATTCTACTTACTGCGTCTGCGTTTCCTAATAATTTACCACTTCTATGTTCCCTGAGCGTAGGGGCCCCAGTGCACTGCACCGCCTAGCCCATAGTAGCTAGGCCGCTGAACAAAACATAACTTCCTACTGGAATATCTTGTGGTTTAGTTTTTTTTTGTACTCTTTTTCCTGTTTTAAGTATGCAGCTAAATTTTTCTTCCTAACTTGATCCCATATTATTTTAAATTTAAAAGCAAGACTTCTAACTTCTGGATTGTGATTTCTTTGGTTGTTTTAAATGAAAGGAAGGGGGAGACCATTTCTGAATCATACAAACCTTCCCAGGTGATTCCCCATACTGGAGTGTGTATTTGCATTGCAACTCGAAAGTATATAGTCCAAAATCGAGTCCCAATTCGAATGAGATTTATTTATAATAATAACTGAGTGTCTTACCAATAGTTTCAGTGCACCAGTTCAATTTTCCATTTGTATGGGGGTGCCAAGATGTTGTCTGTAATTTTTCATTCCTAACAGTTTACAGGTTTGTGCAAATAACTCAGATACAAGATTTTCCCCTTGATCCGTTAACAAATATTGTGGGACACCGAAGTAAAGAATCCAACACTCTACAAAGCTCGAAATATGGTTTTTGAAAGCTGGAGAAGGCATCGATCATGGAAGTACATAAATATACTCGTTCTGTACATCTGAAGGGACCCATTAAATCGAGATGAATTCTTTTAAAGGGCTTTACTGTTTCTGGTAAAGGCTGTAATTTTCTCTGCATTTCCCGATATTTGTCTTTCATTGCATGGTATTCAACTGAGTACGAAATCACGTACA